>JASFDH010002301.1:0-11342 GCA_036937195.1 Nidularia pulvinata | reverse complement strand
AATGCGGCAGAGAAGCTCTATGTCGCAGTAGTGGAAGCACATAAGCGGCTGCTTGGCGAGGAGCATCCCGACACGCTCCGTAGCATCCATAACTTGGCGGGGACGTACGAGAGCCAGGGCTGCTTCAACGAGGCGGAGAAGCTCTATGTCGCAGTAGTGGAGGCACGCAAGCGACTGCTTGGTGAGGAGCATCCCAACATGCTTGGTAGCATCCATGGCTTGGCAGGGACGTACAAGAGCCAGGGCCGCTTCAGCGAGGCAGAGAAGCTCTATGTTGCGGTAGTGGATGCACTTAGGCAGCTGCTTGGCGAGGAGCATCCCCACACACTCGGTAGCATCCATAACTTGGTGGAGATGTATCAGACCAGGGCTGCTTCAACTAGGTAGAGAAGCTTTGTGTCACAGTGGTGGAGGCAAGGAAACATCTATTTGGCAATATGTGGTTGTCTGAGCACTGAATATTCATGATCATATAATGGAGCACAATGATTATAATTACATGTCTTGCTTCTGAATTCCTTCCTCATTTCTGAAATACATGTGATTATACAAATACTTTTATCCTGTAAATACATTACCTATTCTTGTCATATCCCTATATGATGCAGCACATGCCATCTCTGGACCATTTACAATCAATTCCAACACTTTCCTAACTTTCAGCTTGCCTCTGGTGTGTACTCAGGTTTACTCCAGTCCATTTCCATTTTTGTACTTACTCTGATTCAGCCACATATGCTAAACTTTTTGTAGCATAACTCTTTGTGCTAACATTCAATTCATATTCCTTAGTCTTCATCATGTGCTCTCTTTCTTATAAACCACATACTTCTCCAGTTCACTAGTAGTGATGTGCCGGCTTGGGCCCAAAGCCTGAAGCCGGCCGTGCCGGGCCGTCGGTAGCCTAAGCCGTCCAAAGCCGTACGCTAGGCCTACAACGGCCTGCGGCTCAGGCTTCATATTTTGAAAGCCGTAAGCCGCGGCCCAGGCCGACGGCTTTGAATGGCTGGAATTATCTGTGCAGTGCATCAAATAAATTTTCAACCTTCAGAGTCAGTGAGAAATCAACACAAAATACAAAATATCTACCTATGCGGCATCCCAAGAACTTCGGGTGTCAAAGCCCGGCCCTCCCATTGCAAACCTGAGTAACAATACCAAACCTGCCACTGCTTCCAGCTATGCCGCTGCTGCGACCGCAGAAGCACAACGCCAGGCTCCTGCTATTGAAGCAGAAGCTACGCAGAAATAGTATAGCTATTTTCGAAAACGGTGCTGTTATCAGTCACATGACCATTTTCACACAGGCCGCGGCCTGAGCCGAGGCCGAGCCTGGGCCGGCCCAAGCCTACTACCCCGGCTCAGGCTTCAATTTTGGGAGGCCTAAGCCTGGAAATACCGAGCCTAAGCTGCGGCTTTCGGGCCGAGCCGAGCCAGCACATCACTATTCACTAGTATGTTTTAAGTACTTATGTATTTAATCTGGTTCTTTAGTACATCAGCAATCTTACATTTTACTTGTGTGCTTTTTGGAATTTTTCAGCTTTTTACAGGTTTACAAAAGCAGTAAGCTGAAAAGTCAAAGAGCTAGCTAAATGTAGGTAAACAGGACTAGAATGGCTGCTCTGATGGAAATTCATGACAATGATGGTCTACATACAGGCTCATTGTCAAGTTCTTGTTCCAAAGGGGTAAATAGGAACTAGATGTCATGGGTTACAGTAGTGCTACATCAGAAAAATATCAGAAGTAATGTTGAAAAAATTTCTGGCCATAATGCTAAAGATGAAAACTGTCAGCTTCAGCTTATGTGCTGCACCTTTCCAGTTCTCATGGGTTCTAACTTAGTGAATAGTCCACATGGCAGAAGATAGTTACAGGATGTCAGAAGGGTGTCAGGAGTGGTCAAAAGTTAATGACAACTAGAGTCCAAGTCTAGTGTCAAGGGCAAGTCAGGACTAGTCAACATAAGTCAACTAGAAGATATGTCAGAAAGGTGTCAGGAGGTTGGAAGTGAATCAGAGGGACTAGAGGTGATCTTAGTTGATATTTGGATTGGAGACTAAAGTACAGGAATGAGTTATTTAAATATGAGTATTGATAATTGTAATAATAAAAGCAGAAGTAGCAATACTATGGATACAAAGAATAATAAAAGACCTTGACACATAATAGAAGTAGCAGAGACAAGAGCAGAAACATAACTGAGTGGAAATGTACTTGGAAAAAATAATTATATCATGAGCATCAAATAATAAAAACAATACTTCAGAGATTAATGATAAATAGAAATGAGCAGAAAATGTTGGAAGCATAGTGGGAAATCATATCATTGAGTCAGAAGGTGTCAAAAGATGTCAGGAGAGGTTGTGAATATAACATTCATGAAGTATGTCTGGAACTGGTTGAGGGTGTTAATGTGGGTATGTCAGATCTTGATTCCAAAGGGGAGACTAGGGACTAGAATTTGTAGGTATCAATAGCACTATGTTGGAATATTGTCAGGAGTATTGTCAGAAGGATTTCTGACTGTAATGCTGAAGATAAGAACCGTTAGCTTCAGCTTATGTGCTGCACCCTTCCAGTTCTCATGGGTCCTAACTTAGTCAAGTGGTTCACACAGCAGAAAATAATTACCAATGTCAGAAACATGTCAAAGGTAAACAAGATATTGGCAACTAGAGTCAAGTCTAGTGTCAAGGGCGAGATAAGACTAGTCGAGGTAAGTCAACTAGAGGATGAGTCAGAAGGGTTAGGGTTAGGGTGGGAGCACACACGACGAGCGAAGCAAGTTGTGGGCATTGGAATGGTGACCGGTAGGTGAGGGCGTAAAGCAAAACTGGCCAACAGGGAGTGGATAATTAATCACTCCACCTGTTTCGCTATTTAAGCTCTTCAGGACCTGTTTCGAACTCAGATGAACAATGATGTAGGGTTAGGGTTAGGGTGGGCAGCAATCTCCGAGCGGAGCAAGGAGGTTGTGTTGGATATGATAGCGGTGGTAGAGCAAGGGGCAGAAACAGTCAACGGGAGTTGATGCTAAATTGACTTCTGTAGAGTTTGTAATTGGACTATGCACGGAATCATAGATTCTGTGTAATTACAATACTCCGTTCCCGGTACAACTTGAAAGCACGCACACGTGCTAAAGCCCAGATGTCATCGATATTCAAAGCCTTAGCCAAACACAAACATGCCCCGCTTATTGCATTCCACGATTGCCAAGACGTGCCAGCCGAGTGCTAACTATAGACGTCGGCTAAATACCACTGCTCAGCCTCCTCGACATATATCCAGTTCTGACACGACCCGCAACCCTCTCCCTCGATCGCGCCATGCCAAGTGCACGGGCCATGCCGAACGATGCCTCAACTCAGGACCGACCACACATCCGATTGCACAAAAACCAAAAACAAGCAAAACTCCGCATGCACAGCACCATGAATGGTTGTGCCGCCCACCTCCCATCCATTGCTTCCTCCTGTAACATATCTGTACGTTTCTCCGGAAATTTTCTTACTCCCTTTCTTTGTCTTTTCGCATTACTTACCCTTCCTTTATCCTCTGTAAAATTTACTATCGAGTACTTATAAAAACATGATATAATTTCAATGTTTCAGTAGTTGAATACAGCTCGTTTTTGCACCCCTCATTTTGTCTCGTTTCATCCCCTTTCATCGTAGAAAGGTCGCATACTTCGACAGGCAACTCGATTCACCTCCATGTACACCCAGGAACTCACCTTTCGCCCACCAAAAGCAAAGAAAATCCAATAATCGCTTTTCTCCAAATAAATCTACCACCCAGTTATTTCGGAGAACCATCTTATCGCTAACCCTAACCTTTCGAGCCCAGCTACGGGATATTCGCCCCCCCGTAACACCGATTGCATATTCTGCTCAGACCCTAATCATTTTCACCTCACCTGCCCCAAGGCCACGGATTATATCACCAAAGGGCTATGCAAACAAAATGAAAATTGCCAAATTACACTTCCTAACGGTGCCAAAGTCCTCTCACGCACTGCTCCTGGCAAAAATCTGATGGAACGGATCGACAACTGGCACAAAGCTAACAGCCCACCTCCGAATCCTGTGTCCACAAACATGGTGGAGGTCTCCACCCCTGTCATACCTGCACAGTACACCTGGAGTGTTGTCCCATCGGTTTTACAGTGTGCACAGATTGAAGAAATTTCTGATGAAGATGCAGATAGTCCACGAATGTCTCGTCTTACGCAGGCCAAAATTGATGAACTCCTAATCCTTGAATCCTTGGCCATCACCACTCAACAAAAAATCGATAAAATTCGCCGAAAATCTCTGCCTACTTCAACAACAAAGGATTACTCAGGTCCTATCACACGCAGCAAGGGAAAGGAAAAGGAAGCATCTGCTTCATCTATCATGACGCCTGCCGCTCCATCAGACCCACTTCCAGCATCTTCACCTGCATCTACATCAACACTGCAGTTCAAATATGTCACACCTATAGAAGATATAAATATTGTCCAACATGTTGTAGAGAAAGGGCTCAATGGAACGGTTACTCTTTCTACCCGTGAACTCTTAGCAGTTGCCCCAGATGTTCGACAACAACTCAAGGACCAGATCACTACTAAACGAGTACCCAGTACCTCGACTACCACCTATCTCCAACACAAACTGTCAGTAAATACTGCAGACACTCTCATCGCCACACTTCCACCACTACAAGAAGATTTTATTGTCGCAAACCACATCGAAGACCTTTGCACTGTACCTGCACTAATTGGTGGGAACATTAAAATTAATGCAGTACTTGATGATGGCTCCCAGATCATTGGCCTTCATCGTGATGTATGGGAAAAGAGTGGCATTCCTCTCCGGTCTGATCACATCATGACTATGGAATCTGCAAATCAGACTACGGCTCAGACAATAGGTCTCTTCCCTAATCTCAAAGTTACAATTGGAGGTTGCAAATTCTATTTACAGGTTCAGGTTGTTGAGAATGCCTACTACAAAATGCTTCTAGGTCGTCCCTTCCTCACACTTACTCAAGCCAGCTCAAGACATTTCTCTAACGGTGAATCACATATAACCCTTGTTGATCCAAACACTCAAGCAGTTGTCACCCTACCAACTTGTGCATGCACAAAGCCATTGCTGGTTAAAACTGTTAAAACTGTTGGTGTGGATTTTTAATTGTTGAGGAGTCGCTGCCAGGAGACAGCGCATCTTCTCAGGAATCTAACCACCTCTCGTTCTCCCACAGTATTGATTCTATTCCCTTGGTTTATTCTATCCCATCTCCTTCTGTGCTCCCAAACCCACCACTACTTCCATCTCTATATTATTCATTCCCTTCTCAGGACTTGGATACAAGTTCCCCTAGTCTCCATCAAATGACTCTTCCACCTTCGATTCCATCTTCAAATTCATCTCAGTATTCGCTCCCAGTTTCAACCCATCAAGAAAACTCAAAACCAATATATTCACATTTCACACCCCATAACAAAACCCCAGTACCAACTTCAGAGATTTATGATATCTCCTGGACAGACAATGGGGAAATCCAACCATTTCGCACTTTCAAGTGCTTTGCATACAAAAAGGTGGCTGATCATACCCACCCTGTGGCCACCACACTGCCTGAAAATTTTCGCATAATTCGATGCATTCCTTCTGATCCACTCGCTGACATGCCCTCACTTCCTACAAACCCACCGGAATTCACTCCTGGCTCTCGCTATACCCAGGAACAAAAAGATGCAATGAACATCAACTCAGATGGCTTCCTTACACAGGAAGAGGAAAAGCTTGTTCACCTCCTAATCAAACATCATGAACTTGCATTTGCATGGTGCAAGGAAGAAAAAGGCAAATTTTCCAACAGATACTTTGACCCTGTCACTATTCCAACTGTCGAGCACATCCCTTGGGTCCTTCGGAATATCCCCATTCCCCCAGGCACATTCGATCGCATTGTCCAGATCATCAAAGACAAAATTAAAGCTGGTGTATATGAACCATCCAATTCATCTTACAGATCATGCTGGTTTTGTGTGCTCAAGAAAGATGGGAAATCTCTTTGCCTCGTTCATGACCTCCAACCTCTGAATGCTGTAGCAATCAAAGACAGTGCAGTACCCCCTATGGTGGAGCAGTATGCTGAATCATTTGGAGGCCGCAGCTGCTATGGTGTCTTCGATTTGTTTGTTGGCTTTGATCAACGTGAACTTGCTGTAGAATCCCGTGACCTCACAACATTCCAGACACCGGCCGGCACTCTTCGTCTTACCAAAATTCCAATGGGTTACACAAATTCTATGCAGATTCAGCATGGTGATCTCACATTCATCCTCATGGAAGAAATCCCTCATGTAGCTCTTCCTTTTGTTGACAATGTTCCTATCAAAGGACCTCCTACACGTTATGAAACTAAAGATGGAGGCTATGAAATGATCCCTGAGAACCCTGGCATCCGACACTTTGTGTGGGAACATCTCCAGAACGTCAACCGTGTTATTCAACGTGTTAAACATGCAGGCACCACATTCTCTGCAGCAAAATCTAAATTTTGTGTTCCGGATGCAGTTATTGTTGGCCACTGCTGCACCTATGAAGGTCGCCTCCCTGATGAGTCTCGCATACAAAAGGTCATTGACTGGCCTATGTGCAAAAACATTTCCGAAGTTCGCGGTTTCCTTGGGACTATGGGCACTATTCGCATATTTGTCAAAAATTATGCAATTCATGCCAGCCCTCTCGTTCAGCTCACCAAGAAGAATGTGGAGTTTCATTTTGGCCCTGATCAGCTTCTTGCCATGGAGAAATTAAAACTCATGGCCCAGCGTTGTCCAGCAATTTGTGCAAATGATTATGAATCACTGCTAGAGGTTATCCTTGCTGTGGACTCTTCATGGCTTGCAGTCGGATATGTTCTCATGCAGCTGGGAACTGATGGGCATCGTTATCCCTCCCGTTTTGGTTCTATCACTTGGAACGAGCGGGAGCAGTGCTATTCTCAAGCCAAAATTGAACTCTATGGTCTATTCCGCTCCCTCAAAGCTATCTGCCTATACATTATCGGTGTTCAAAATTTTGTTGTTGAAGTCGATGCCAAGTATATCAAAGGCATAATCAATAACCCAGACGTCCAGCCTAACGCATCTATCAACAGGTGGATTGCAGGTATTCTTTTATTCGATTTCACTCTTCGCCACGTTCCAGGCAAGGACCACACTGCACCAGATGGCCTCTCGCGCCGTTGTCATGCCCCTGACAATCCTGAGGAACCCAATGACTATGACGATTGGATTGACTCTGCGAATGGCTTTTCAATGGAATGCATTAATTGGCACACCTTCCCGGTATCTTCAAGTTCTTCATTTCCTTCTCCTTATTCTTCAAATCATCAGCGTCCTCCCTCAGCACCTCCCACACCTTCAGTCACTACATATCTCACCCCTTCTGCGCTTGTCCTCTCCATTTCCACATCCCCAGTCAAAATTCCGCGATCCGCAAAACATGATTCTAAAGATGCACAACTCACTGCCATAAAAACTTTCTTAGAGAACCCTCAACGTCCAGCAGGACTCTCTGACCTTAAATATACCCAGTTTATCTGCTCTGCTTCTGAATTTTTCATCCATGATAGTTGTCTCTGGCAGAAGGATTGCCATGGCCATCATAAAATCGTGGTCCCCATCCCCAAGCGCCTGTCCCTCATCATTCAAGCTCATGACGAGCTTGGGCACAAGGGGATATTCACGGTCTGCACCTGCCTTCTTGAACGATTTTGGTGGCCGTGTCTTGAAACCGACGTCAAATGGTTTATTTGTACCTGTCATGAATGTCAGATACGCATGCTTCGTAAAATTCATATCCCTCCCTCCGTCCCCACTCCATGCTCCCTCTTTTGCAAGGCTTACGTGGATACCATGTTCATGCCAACGGCCTCTGGTTTCCGTTATATTGTTCATGCGCAATGTTCCCTCTCCTCTTACCCAGAGTGGCGTATGCTTCGCAAGGAGAACGCTCGCACTCTTGGTGCGTTCATCTTTGAAGATATTCTATTTCGCTGGGGTGCACTCGAGGAAATCGTCACTGATAATGGTCCCGCCTTCCTACAAGCAACTGCTTACCTTGCAGAGAAATACAAAATCGCACATATTTGGATCTCTCCTTACAACTCTCGTGCTAACGGACCTGTGGAGCGTCACCATTTTGATGTGCGACAGGCGTTAATCAAAGCAGCAGATGGTTTTGAGTCCCGTTGGCCTGAAGTTGCTCCCTCGGTCTTTTGGGCCGAGCATGTCACGATTCAGAAGTCCACAGGTTATTTGCCCTACTATCTTGCTCATGATGTGGAGCCCCTCCTTCCTTTCGATCTTGCTGAAGCTACCTACCTCGCCCCAGCTCTGGACCACGTTGTTCCCATGGCAGATCTTATTGCCTACCGGGCTCGCCAGCTACAGAAACGCCCCGCAGACCTTGAGCGCGTGAAGCAAAGCCTGATCAAGGCTCGTTTCGCATCTGTTCGTCATTTTGAGGCGAAATTTGCCCTCTCAATCAAGGATCATAATTTCCAGCCTGGTAACCTTGTCCTGGTGCGTAATTCCTGCATTGATAACGACCTCAGCAGAAAAACCAAACCACGTTATCTTGGTCCACTGGTGGTCATTCGTCGTACCACTGGCGGTTCGTATATTCTTGGTGAGCTTGATGGCACCCTCTCGAAGCTCCGGTATGCCGCTTTCCACCTTGCGCCCTACCGCCCCCGAGATGTCCATTCTGTACCGGTCACATCCCTGGTGGATTCCCCTGATCTCGACCTCGAAGCCCTTACTCACAACTTGCCGGGCGAAACGGACGCTTTTAATTGAAAATTTAGTTTATCTATGATATCTCCTCCCCCCCTCGCAAATCATTGATCTTTCCCGCCACAAGCGAGTGCACCATCCCAATCGACTCGTCCACTCGTTCTAGCACCCCCAACTCTTGTTCCATTGCCCCTCCTTCATCCCCTTCCTCATCGACGCTGCTTCCATTGGCGTGCACTTCATACGTATCCGTGTCTACATTGCCCTCAGAACGCTCCACTCTTGCGAACTGCTCTCCATGGCATAGGCGCTCGATGCAGTCCATTGCCGCAGCGGCATATGCACCATTGTTTGTGCTCGGCTCCCCTGCCACCACGGCACGTCTGAGTTCCTTCACTTCCTCATCCGTCAAATACGGTTCACATCCAAGGAACCCCAGAACTCTCTGGATCTCACGCACACTTGCCTACAGTGTCCGTGTTAGTTCTCTCCCCTCCTCAAGGCATCTTTACGTACCATGTGCTCCATCAGGGCTGGGATTTTCTCTGACAGATCTGCCTGCCTCGCGCTGTATCGCCCTTGCTCCCCCAACCGTAGCGCTAAAATCTTCCATCCCTCATTCAGCATGAAACGGACGTCGTCGAGGTTCAAGTGTGGAAAGAAAGAGGCCATTTTACCAATCCACAAATCGCCTGCTCTCCCCATGTTTTATTATGTCCACCAATGACGTCTTATCCGCATTCCTGCCCCTCGTATATGCCTTGTATTGACTGGGAAGTCAATATTGGAGTCCCCAGGTGGTGTAGAGTTTGTAATTGGACTATGCACGGAATCATAGATTCCGTGTAATTACAATACTCCGTTCCCGGTACAACTCGAAAGCACGTGCACGCGCTAAAGCCCAGACGTCATCAATATTCAAAGCCTTAGCCAAACACAAACATGCCCCGCTTATTGCATTCCATGATCGCCAAGACGTGCCAGCCGAGCGCTAACTATAGACGTCGGCTAAATACCACTGCTCGGCCTCCTCGACATATATCCAGTTCTGACATGACCCGCAACCCTCTCCCTCGATCGCGCCACGCCAAGTGCACGGGCCACGCCGAACGATGCCTCAACTCAGGACTGACCACACATCCGATCGCACAAAAAACCAAAAACAAGCAAAACTCCGCATGCACAGCACCATAAATGGTTGTGCCACCCACCTCCCGTCCATTGCTTCCTCGTGTAACGTATCCGTACGTTTCTCCGGAAATTTTCTTACTCCCTTTCTTTGTCTTTTCGCATTACTTACCCTTCTGTTATCCTCTGTAAAATTTACTATCGAGTACTTATAAAAACGCGATGTAATTTCAATGTTTCAGTAGTTGAATACAGCTCGTTTTCGCACCCCTCGTTTTGTCTCGTTTCATCCCCTTTCATCGTAGAAAGGTCGCATACTTCGACAGGCAACTCGATTCGCCTCCACGTACACCCAGGAACTCACCTTTCGCCCATCAAAAGCAAAGAAAATCCAATAATCGCTTTTCTCCAAATAAATCTACCACCCAGTTATTTCGGAGAACCATCTTATCGCTAAGCCCTTACACACATCCAAATTTCAAAATTAACATTTCACAAAACAACTACAGGATTAGTAGTGTGTCATATCGTGAACACAGCCCTATCCCCGACTACTCGAAAACCCCTTGGCAAACTAACGCTGCCGAAACCTGTAGTTACACCTACGTCGAACTTGCAACGAGACACGTCCACGTCTCTTCACTTCATCCTGTTTTGCCCTTTATAGAGCTCATCAGGACCATTGTTTCTGTAAAGGGCAGACAATAAGTCTGCTGCTGTGTGAAGGAACATAGGGTTAGGGTGCATCACAACTCCGAGCAGAGCAAGGAGTTGTGTTAAAAGTTAGCAGTGGGGAGAGGGGGACGAAACAGGTCAACAGGGGTTGATACTGTAAATCACCCTGCCTGTTTTGTCTTTTATAGACTCTTCAGGACCTATTGTTTCAATATTTGGCGGGATAATAATCACCGCTGCCGTGTGAGTTGAACCGGAGTAGCGGTTGTTCTCACTTACATTGTTCTATCAGCAACAATGGAAGCAAGGGCTTCCATTCTCGCGCTGTCTTGTCATCTGTGAGATGACATTGTTATGACAGATGCGATGACAACAGACTCTCACACCCAAGTAGTGGTACTTGGTGTGGGTAAATAGCTATGACAGTAAATGATCGCCGTGGATCTATAATTACTACTTCTGATGGAAACGTCTATTTCTAGAAGAGTCCAGCCCCATCTGGACTGTTCTATAAATAGAACGGCCCAAAGGGCCCGTATAAAAATAGATACCGTTCTATTCTTATTAGACATAACCCTTGGTTATGGGCTGAATTTTTGATTGTAGGGATGGTAGGGATGAGCAGGGATGGTAGGGATGGTAAGGATGAGTAGGGGTGATAGAGATGAGTAGGGATGGTAGGGATGAGTAGAGATGATAGGGATGAGTAAGGATTGAGCATAGGTAATGTGAG
>JASFDH010002300.1:0-11344 GCA_036937195.1 Nidularia pulvinata | reverse complement strand
GCGGGAAGTGGGTACCGACTGTGCACATGAAGGAGGAGATAACGACAGAGGTGATGCGCCTCAACGAGGACGGGACGATACCTGCGTCCGGTAGCGAGGACACAGATATGTATGTCCTTAGCCCCGGGGAGAGAAAGATCTCGTTGGAGTACGAAGGCCCCTTGCGGTTCATCAAGACCAGCGTGAAGCACCAGAACCTCGAGCGCGGGCGATATTGCGCGCATTTGGAGAACGAAGGCATGGACGTGCATCCCCTCAGTTCGCGCGTGCGCGTGGCGGCGAAGTTGTCGAAGCAGCATGACGAGCATCTGGAGTTGGAGGCAAGGAATTATCAGATGTTCCCGCGACACTTCTTCGAGCATTGGAATGGGCTCAACTTGATTAGTCCGCTGCATGAACCGACGCCGGTGGGGGCGGTGGTACCCCAGTTCTATGGCTATTACGTGCCGACCAAGGAGGAGTGGGTACCAGAGCCGTATGAGAAGGAGGAAGTGAAGGGGGAGAAAGATGATGATGATGAGATGGAAAAGGAGGGTGGAGGTCAAGGCGGCACGATGGACGTTGACGACGAGGTGGAGAAAGACGATGGCACGAAAATGGAGGTCGATCAAGTCGAGGGCGAGAATGACAAGACCGAAAGTGACAACGATAAGGTCAAAGGTGGAAACGATAAAGTCGGCGGCGAGAACGAAACACAGGTCGAGGGCAAGAACGATTCTAAGGTTGATGGCGAAAACAGCAAGATGGAGGTCGGGAAGGACAAGTCCGATGGTGAGAATGACAAAGTCGAGGGCGACAGTGCCAAGGACAAGAACAATGAAAGCAAAAGCTACGAGAAGAGTGAACCCGAACGAACCCCCTCACCCCCTCCTAGGCGCCCCACATACCTTAGTCCCATTCTCCTCATCGAAGAGTGCGGCAAGCAGATCAATCCCATGAAACTCAGCGTCGATGACAAGTCCGTCTGCATAGCGACTTCTCGTTTTAATTTGCATAACTAACTTTTTGTTCGTTCAGAAACGAATGCGCCTCGCTCATCTACCGCTTCCATGATGCCGGATGGTGCCATGGCTCCGTCTACGCGCGCAACATCCTCCGACAACCTGGCCCAATCACCGATTGGCTAATAAACCAAATGGCCAACGCGCTGAACGACGATGATTGGCCGGTTCATCAATGGAGCTACCGTTTGATCGATTTTGGGCGCGCCGAAGGTCCTACTAAGAAGGGGTCTTGGGATCGGGTGCATGAGAAGACGACTGTTGCAAGGCTGGTGGACATTTTGGGGCTCGGTGATAGTTGAGAGTAATTATTATTTTATTTTTTCACTCGCGCTCTCTCGTATGTAAAATCAGTTTAGATCATTTGCTATCTGGCGCGTACATGATACGATAAGTATCATGTACGTAATTTTGGTCGGCGTCCTCTAACATTTCGCCTCTCAATGAACAATAATACCTTAGTATATCTTGTCGACTGATTAATTTTCTTCGCTTTATCCAATATGCCCTTGTATCCTCCATTTTATGTTTTTTAAATTCAGGGCATTCAACTTGAAAAACGCGGTCTCGGCTGAGCGTGAGAACTTAACATCGCTTTAACCGCACGCAGGCTTTCCAACTTTGCACATTTGCAACAATTCCCTTGCACTTAGCCGCTCAGTCCTCCTTAGGAGGCCTGGCTCATTAGAAACTGGATTCACGTTCATCGATGTGCGCACCGCGATACAAGCTCTCACTTTTTCGGCCTGCTTCAGATACGCTCTCTGCTGAGTGTACGCGCAGTATGCCCACTGCCCCCCCCCCCCAATTATTATTCAACAACCTGCCTCATACAAAGTGGAACTCTCAAGATGGCTCAGTATTGCACGGATTCGGAGCCATCTAAATGACAAGCTACTTCGGCGCCGTCACCCTAAATTCGTTTGGGGCGACATCTTGCTTCGGGAGTCCCAGTTCGATACTTGAACTGACGTATTGTATCATTATAGTAATACTGGCGCACTCCACTCATCCAGCGAGCCTCGTGGTACGTGATGGCTCGCAGATTCAGACTCCGAGAATTCGAAGGTGAAGAAGCCCCGCCTAGCATTGTCAAGTCGCTGTCCCCATCTGTGAAAACTCGTTGTTACGTCTGTGGGCTATACTTCTCGATATCGCGCTTTATCTATGATAACTGACAACTACTATCGGCAGTGGCTCTTAGAGTGCGTGGCGATGGATAGAGCACTTAGATTGACGTATCATATCCTTGCAGTAATCAAAGCGCACTCCGCTCATCCTCTACCTCGTGGTCAGTAGGTGGCTTCACTAATTCAGGCTCCGAGAATTCTCAAGTGAATACCCTTGTATCTACGATTATATCGCTCTCCCATCTCTGAACAGTTGCAGCTGCTTCCGTGCACTTCCGTGTACGTTTTACATCCCGTTTTCATTTTCATTTGCGATGACTGACAAATGTCATCAGCTGCAGCTCTTAGCGTGCGTTTTACAGGAATCTTGTCGATTCAAACATGAAGCTGACTTTCATGATTATCAGGTTTCACTCTGATAAATTCACAGGAGCTTTATAAGTGAAAATGAATAGAGTGTTAGACTGCGGGTTTTCCTCCCATTGTGCAATTTCCACAACCAGCTAACTTTCGCGCCATACTTAGATGTGGTTAAGCCCCATATCACGAAGGGTAACGATCCGATTTTTGAATCCATCGGTCCGAACAAACACCCTGCTGAAGGTTCGGGATCTTTTTTGAACGCGCTGAACAGGCTGATAGACATATCCTTCATCCAAGCCTCCAGAAAGAAACCGATAGCGGGAGACCTGAACGCCATAACGCGCCAGCTCATCCTCAAGTATGCAAAGCAAACCACCCCGCGCCGGGTGTCCGACAACGCATCCCCAGAAGAGATCGAAAAAGACAACGGGCGTCGTCTCAACGCGCTCACGACGCGCAAACGTTTCATCTTTCGCTCCTGGCCGCGGGATCCAGCTGGAAAGGTCATCACGCAGGAGAATAGCTGCCTGGGCAAGATGACCTCGAACGGGATTCAGCTGTGGGGAGCTACAATGTGGGATTTTTATACCGTGCACCGGCTGCTAGCGGTTCAATCGTCTATCACCTTCTCGACAGGGAGCAAACTAGCGAAGTGGATGAAGGAGAATGGAGAGTTGGAGCGGGCGAAGGACGAGATTGAGTGGGCGGAGCGGGAGGATGATCCAAAGGAAGTGTTTCCCTTTGATATCGCAGAGCTGATTAAGGACACCGAGAGGCTGCCATTTGGCCGTAGGTTCAGAGCTGGATCTGAGTCGTTGACGAAGTGGAGGGAAAAGAGGAAGGTACAATTTCTCACTTTAATTTACGAAACGCGTATATAATGTGCTAATTACTTTTTATTCATATAGCTACCTCCGACATCGCTCTTTGAGCCGGGAGTTTACCCACCCGGATTCCCCAGAACGCCGTTCGGTAGTCTGAGGCCTCCTCCGACTCTGGAGCAGCGCTTGCCTCTTCACCTTCTTCCGAAAAAGCTCATTGTGCATGACCCGTGGTACCTCCTCGCCGTCTGTAGCTACACCGAGGAAACAACGGACAAGGCGTATGCATGGGGCAGCAAAGACGATGTTACACATATCTACAAACTCGAGCTCTCCGCCGCTGGTCGTAAGCGGATGAAAGAGGACGAAGAGGCTGCCCAGAGCGGGCACCAAACGCTGAAAGAAACCTCAGAGGGTCTAAAGGGACATAAAGATCTGCCACACGGGTTCCTTGTGTGGCCGACTGAGCCTATTGTCCCCGATGAGCCTATTGAGCCACCCGTATACGTCGTACACGATCCTGCACCTCTGCGCGAGCCTCCCGCCGAAGCGCATCTCTACATCTCCCCCGTACACACCGCAGGCGTCGGGAACCATTCAGCAGTGTACCATGCCGAATGGGAACTCCCCCGCTCGCTCTTCGTTCCTGAGATTCTATGCCAGCAATGCGTCATGGAAGATGTACAGCGAATTATATACGAGGAAGATGGCGAGGACGGAAAGAAGAGGGCTCCGCATTGGAAGAAGAAGAGCGGGAAGTGGGTGCAGCACTTACACTCGAAGAAGGAGTTGACGATGGAAATTCTGAACGCCAATGACGACGGGACCGCGCCTCCAGCGGGTGGCGACAATGCGGATCTGTACGTCGTTAGTCCGGGGGAGCAGACGATCTCGCTGGAGTACGAAGGTCCGGTGCGGCTCATCAAGACGCGGGTGAAGCACCAGAGCCTCGAGCGCGGGCGGTACTGCGCGCATCTGGAAGAGGCGGACGTGGGCGACCATCCTCTCACTGCGCGCCTACGGGTAGCAGCCAAGTTGTCCAAGCAGCACGACAAGCATCTGGCAATGGAGGCAGAGAATTACCAGGCGTTCCCGAGGCATTTCTTCGAGCACTGGAATGGGTTTAATCTCGTCAATCCGCTGCATGAGCCGACGCCGGTGGGGGCTCTGGTGCCCCAGTTCTATGGATACTATGTGCCGATGAAGGATGAGTGGGTGCCTCTACCGAGTGAGGAGAAAGAGAAGGAAAAGGAGAATGATGAGCAGGTGAGCAAGGAGAGAGGACAAGGGCGAAAAAAAGGAGGTCCACAAGCTGAGCGCGAGACTGGCGAGGACGACGGAGACAACTACAAGGTTGAAAGTGAGAGCGACTCTAGTATCCCTTACGAGATTAACAAGGTCGAAGGCGACAACGGTTGGGTCGACGACGAGAACAACGACGTTTAC
This sequence comes from Nidularia pulvinata, assembly GCA_036937195.1. NCBI lineage: Eukaryota > Fungi > Basidiomycota > Agaricomycetes > Agaricales > Nidulariaceae > Nidularia > Nidularia pulvinata. The sequence continues at coordinate 6,583 of JASFDH010002300.1, read as the reverse complement.
AGTGACGGCGCCGAAGAAGAGAACAAGGAAAACAAAAGCGACGAGCAGAATGAACCTGAACGATCCTCACCTCCTCCTAGACGTCCCACGTATCTTAGTCCCATTCTCCTCATTGAAGAGTGTGGCCGCCAGATCATTCCCAAGCAACTCAGTATAGACGACAGGTCCGTCTGCATCCCCATTTCGCACTTGAATTGCATACCTAACATCTTTCTCCACACAGAAACGAATGTGCCTCCCTCATTTATCGTTTCCACGACGCCGGGTGGATCCACGGCTCGATTCACACACGCAATATCCTGTGGAAAACGGGTCCTATAACCGACTTTCCGTTGGCTCGGATGGCGAACGGGCGACGAAGTGATGATTTGCGAGGTCACCAATTCATTTTTCGCCTGATCGATTTCGGACGCAGTAAAGGCCCGTGGAAGGAGTCTTTGGATCGGGTGAACGAGGAGATGACTGTTGCAAAGTTGATGGACATTTTGGGGCTTGGGGATGGTGTACTCTGATTGCGACTTTTTTTTCTTCTGCTTGTCCGTGTGCTTTGCTCACTAGTGTGAATTCTGTTTGCATGTAACCGATACTGTACATGCATATAATTTGATCGTAGCTAGTCGTAGTTCGCTGCTCAATAAATGAATTCTCGATATGTATCATTGAACAAGGCCTCTGGATCTTCCAGGTTATCTTCTCATGATTCAATGTGTATTCATCTACAAAGAAGACATGTACTGTAAATTCGACGCGTTCAATGAATAAGAGCTCGCGTGACCGCGTCGCCGTTTGTGTTTGAACCGCCGCCGTCATCCATCAGCGACTTATTCGGCATGTAAGCTCCTCTCATATTCTTACCACCGCGTATCCACCTAGTATATACATCCTTTTATAACCCCGTTATTCAAATCTATGGATCCAACGGCGAAGAACGTCAATGTTACGGTAGATGACTTCGATAGCGTCCTCTTGTACGCGGACCAATCTGTCTGGACGACACCGGACCCCTCAAGCTCTACATTCGATGACACTAATTCACCATGGTGGATGGGCACTTACCACAAAACGGACGTTACGGGAGCCTCGTTGAGTTTCAACTTCACTGGTGAGCATCATACTAGCTCATGGGCATTTACTCGTCGTCACAGTGGCTCTGTGACTCTTTCAGGTCCAGCTATCTACGTTTACGGTCATGCAGGACCTTCGTATGGTTCATATGAAGTCCAGATTGACTCTTTCTCGGCAAATTTCAGTGCACATTCTACCAGCAACGCGTCAACTCCGCACCTGCTGTATGGGGCGAACAACCTCACTTATGGCATGCATAACCTGGTTCTGCGAAACCTTGGGGCTATAGGTGGCGATGCAGGGGGAAGTACATTCCTATTTGATTATTTGCAGGCTACTATGCAAGTGGCAGGTGCCGGGTGAGTCTCAAGGAAGTCTTCTGTCATCTTGGACGCCATTAAGCTGCGTTTTGGTTAATAGTGCTAGCGTCTCCAATGTCACATACGAAGAGAATAACGCTGCGCTCACATATACAGGCACATGGGGTAACAACACCGGACCTGTCTTTAGTGGAGGTGGAACCGCATTTACGAACGAGGACCAAGCCTCCGTGTCCTTGTCATTCCACGGTACGCCTCCCTCGCACCCTCATTTTGCACGTCAAGTCAGTCTGACGCTATATCTCAGGATCTGCCATCTACGTCTTCGGCGACAAAAAGAACGACCATGGCCCATATCGCGTGACGCTCGACAATGGCTCTGCGCAGATCTACAGTGGCATCTCTGGCTGTGGTGGAGCATTCGGCATGACATGCGAGCAGCAGAAGCCGACACTGCAGTTTGTTGCGCAAAATTTGGATAGCTCGTTGCACACTATCAGCATCGTGAATCTGGCTGGGGTGAACAAGTCGTTCTTAGGTGCGCTGGCTTTCTTCCCCTCATGTAAGCGCGCTATGGACTGACCCTGATTCAAGATATCGATAGCTTCGTCGCTACTGTGCCTTCGGAGTACACCGTTCGGCAGCTGACGAATTCATCCTCGCCATTTGTATCTGCCTCCTCAGGTAACACTTCCTCGGGCTTTACTTCATCGGGAACAGCTTCTTCGCCTGGGGCCACGGCCTCGCATACCAGTGCTGCTACTTCTCTCGCGCCTTTCTTGTCCATCTGTAACCCGGCTCTTGTCTTCATCCTAGTTGTGTCTTGGCTAGTGCGACCAAACGTGCATCATTACTAGGAAGCTTACTCGTAATTTTCCTGTAATACCTCTATTCTTTGTAAGTGACATTTGTCAACAAAGTGGCCTCCTATCTGATATTTATGAAAAGATTCACTGTACCGTACATGTGACTTTGTCCTCTCCACAGTGAAAAATTAATATCCTGAATTCTGCTGCATCCAATCAGTACCTTGTTTTGCCGCATCTACCAACACTTGCGATATTACGATATCCTCCAGCTCCTCCAGCATCAACACGCCATAGCGCTGATTCCTCTTGTAATCTAGTCTGTCTTTATCAGTCTACTCGTGTTCATGATCCGTTCTTATTAACAGGAAATGTCACAGCGAAATCCTCGGTTTAAACAATCCCGTAGGCCCGGAAGCATATCATTCCGCCCTTATCTGATTCCATCCCCCTCGATCTCGAACCAGCAACCTATTTTCTGGCTTCAGATGCTGAAAAGGGATGATCCTGATTCCTGGTCGAAAGCAAACTGACTTCAATGATAAAAACCCCGATATTTGTGATGATTATTTTCCCCTGGGACCTGAAAGCCTGAACTGGTGTGAAGTTCATTTTTTCCCAACACTGACAATTTTCGTTGAAATTAGTCATGCAGACTGCTGTGGTACTTGCCTATAGAAAGTTGGGTGCCACCGAGCCGAATCGACACCGATGCCGAAAGTATTCTTCCGTTCAATCCGTTCATCAGCAACGACATTGCTTTTGGCTTGAAGCCGGTGAGGAATTGATGCTCAAGACTCGGCAAATTTTTGGACTTGCATGCCATTTGCTATCGTGTAGGCTGTTGCTTTCTATTTTGCATTTCCGAGGCATAACTCATTGGAACCGGAAGATTATCATAACCCGTCTGTTGCTAGGCTGGCCCCTGTGAACATACCACAGCTATACGATATTCAGAGAAAGAATAATGATGAACTGTGGGGCAAGCTGCTTAGCTTACTCTTGTTCATGGACTAAAGAAAGACATTGCCAGCTTCTTTCACTGCGTCGTTACAATAAGCACAAGGAATTTCTCCACTCCTTTTTCGTCACCACTCCGGACCGTCTACTACCATGTACTTCGACTCTGTAGTCTGGCGTGGTATCTTGTGGTTGTCACGAGAATTCTTGACTTCCAAGGACCAATAGGACGGGACAAATCCAAATTCCTTCCAAATCGCCAAGAAGCTAGCCTATCTTCTATGTAATGCGGGGTCCCGCTTGGGCACCGCACGCGTTTTCCCTACCCGACAGACTATAGCGGAGGACAACTGCTAAACACCTTCCTCTGACAGCGTAGCTGCATTACGAATCCTCCTCGCGTAGGCCACGGCTTTGCACGATGACGAGACTTCGAGGACAAAAGCTCATACACTATCAATGCTGTAGCTGGTATAGTTATCTTTTTGTACGTCAGTCTCTTCTCCTAACCGGTTACGACTAATACTTCTGTCTTTAGTTTTGGTTATGGTCAGGGAATGATGGGACGATGGAGCTTGATTATTCCAGCATCAGGGAAGTTTAGAAGGTTGTGTCGCGACGATCGCGGAGCCAACGATACAGGGTGGGATCGTCAGCAGTATGTTTTGCTTAGACCATTCCGTTTTATAGCAATAACCTATATGTTATCCTTTCTACAGTTTATTATCTCGGTACCCTTGTAGGCGTCATATTGGGCGGGATTATTGGCGATCAGATTGGAAGATTGAAGACTATGCTCATTGGTAGTCTATGGGTGATCTTAGGTGCTGCACTTCAGTGCAGCGCGCAGAATCTGGTATGGTGCGTTTGTGATTGAAATCTCTTGAAATCGTAGCAGCAACATTGACTTGTGTTCTAGGGTGCTGTGCGCTCGGATAATAAATGACATTTGCACAGGATTTCTAAATGCGATTGTGCCTATATGGAGTGCTAGGGCTGCTACATATATGCTATGTGGACACTCAGAAATGTAGCGGGAAGATTGATCGATGCATCAGGTGCTTTCATTGCAGCTGAATTCACGCACAAAATCTTTGGTAGTAGCATACTAGCTAGAATTTGGTCTTGGATTCGTAGGCGACGGACGTTCTCAAATCAGATGGAGATTCTCCATCGCCTTCCAGATTATCCCTATTATCTTTTTCATGGTATGTTTTCTTCTCTCGTTTTTTTGGCTTATCTCAAGATATCGGTAGATTGCACTCTATTTCGTGCCTCAATCGCCGAGATGGCTTATCAAGGCAGGGCGTACTGCAGAAGCGAGAGAAGTTCACCAACGCTTGTGCTCTGGCAGTGCGCCATCTTCAGACGAGAAGGGCGATGGTGTTCATGAAATAGCTAACAGGGAGTTTGAATCTATTGTCGATGTTGTCAAGTTGGAGAAGAAGCATTCCAGGATGCATAACTATTGGAATATGTTCTGGGGTATCGATGAGTCCTGAAAATCATTATTATCAGGCTACATATGCCTGGTATTGAGGTATCTGCAAGGCTCCGGAGACCTGCATATTGCTTGCATGGTCCAACTATCGATCTGGCTGCAGATTCTCCAAGGGTGTGTGACCGCTTGGTATTACACTGCTGTCTTTGGCGCGACATGGCTCACTATTCCTTGGGTTTGTCTAACGGAGGTCAGGAACTTCATAAAGCCTACGTGTAATCGGTTGATTAGTTTTATCTCCTTGTAGATTTGCTAGTTGGAGGTGAGAGCTAAAGGCAACGTGTGGGGTGTTGTGGGTTGGAGTATCGGAAATGGATGGTTGTTGACATTGCTTAACCCGGTTATGTTTGATAAGATCGGTGGAAAGTTCGTTCGTTCAGATCCGAGGATAGACATACACCATTCATATTTTCTCCCGTAGTACTCTTCATATCTTCACTTTCTTGTGCACACCTATACTGCGCCTTTTATCCCGAGTATGTGTCCGCCGTAGCCGTTTCTCTTCGATGTCTGAACTCCAGCACTTTGCCAATCAGGACCACCAACCGTACTCTTGAAGAGATGGGACTGCTGTTTGCATGAGATGAAGAGCGTAAATTTAAGAAGCTGAAGCCGAACTTGCGAGTGGGAAGCAGACGAGCGAGGTCGTAAAGGGAGCCAATACATCAACTAGTGCTGAGGACATAAGTGAGAAAGTGGATGTGCGTACATAGCCCATGCACACTGCTGAAGAGGCAAGCGCATCTGTTTAACTGTAGAGGGACGATCACATTCTCTTGCAGCATACTCGAGTAGAAATATTATACGATTAAATTAACATCTCTGCGAGGTATCTATTCAACTTGGATTTTATACAATGGAGAGCCCGGCTCCCTGCAGAGAGCGGTTACAGATATAACTGGTATAGTCGAGAACCCAGCTCCTTGATAGCAAAAATATGGTGTAATTATCAATACACCCTGGAAATAAATAAACAAGGTACACATTCATTCAGGTGGAAACAACTATAGTTTCGTCTAGGGCGAATTCAAAGATCTGTAAGTCTTCTGGTCGTGCGCCTCGTTAATACGGTACCGGGGCTAGTGTACAAGCTCGCGCGCCATCCACCACCGCAGGTCTGGGCGGAATTGCCTACAAAGGGAAATGATATAACACCCACAATAGTTTGTATAATAAATTGACATACCATCGCACGGCGTGCTACAATCGCTAGCACTGGCCACAACACCGGCCCCGCTAGTCTTGTATAATTGCGAACCGCAGTAGCACTCTTTCCCATATTCAGTGGCAGCAAGGGAATATCCTTGACCAGAGCAGATCCCTATGCACGTTTCCGTTGTCATTCCAGCCTGGGTGACAGAGGAGCCACGAAGCATGCGATCACTGCTGTCAACGTAGCATCCTGCACTAGTCCAGGACTACCAATTCCATGAGCAATGATAAGATAATCTATGTAGCGAAGTATTCACCGTTGATGATGAGGATGCTTGGGTGTAGACGGATAAAGTCCAGCCACCCCCGCAGTATTTCGAAGAATCGCCACCGCACTTCATGGGGCAATTGGTCTCCGAGATGACGGCCCCAGTTGCACCATTATTTGTCAGAGAACTTCCGCAATAGCCTGAAAAGGGATAAGTAAAAGGCAGAAGGGATAAGGAGTACTAGGAACGCACATTCCGTTCTGATAGAAAGTGCATATGTCAGAAGGAGAAAGTTGGACAGTTACGGAAAACTTACGAATATTCAACTCCAGCGTATTGATATCCAGCACACAGTGTCTGGCATTTTTGAGGCGTCATGTCTGACTGAGAATAGCTAGCGGCAGTCAGAGCACGTCGAGAGCCGGATGTTCCCTCAGCAACACAACCATAGTAAGAAAAGGAAGTGCTAGTTGATGCTGGGGCAGTGCTTGTTGCAGTTGACGATCCTGA
>JASFDH010002299.1:0-11348 GCA_036937195.1 Nidularia pulvinata | reverse complement strand
ATCTCTCTCTGTTAATATTATGCACACTATCTATCCGGAACCTCTGGGCTATACCCTGGAAGACCAGTTCGTGACAACTCTAAAAATAGACTATAGTTTTCAATCAATCAGAGAAATTTTATGATAGGGTGGAAAATTTTCTAAAAATAGAATTTTGACTTAATTTGCCACATAGTGGTGCAATTTGGAGACTGGGATACAGAGCTGTACTACTTATATGTAAATATTGCTAATTGTATAAAGAAAGCAGAAATAACAACACCATGGAAACAAGGGATAATAGTAATTGTTTGATATATAATAAAATAGCAGAAGTGGAAGTGGAATAGTACTGAGTGGAAGTGTTCACATTAATGATATTATAATACTGAGTATCAAGTAATCAAAACAATAGTTTGACAAACAGAGACAAGTGGAAATGAATGAAAGCATATCAGAAATGAGGAAGAATGTCAGAAAAATGTTAGATGAGTCAGGATTATGAAACTGTGGGAGATTCTACCATTTCTTGAAGAATTGCAAATAGATCAGAGAAAGCAGGTGTAGGCTCTGGAATTGTCCCAGTAAGATAATGCTCTTTCCTGTCAGACACAAACAATACACTCAGTAGTGCAGTGTCAAGCTTGTCTAATCACCCAGAGGAAAGGGAAGACAAGAGAGGAAGGAATGAGCACTGTATTGTTAGTGGGCAAACAACCAGCTTGACACTGAGGCTCTCAGTACAAATGATGTACCTAAATACTACCCTATACATATTTTTACACATGTACTACTCATGGTCTATGCATGTAAGTGATGTGCTGCACTGCATGTGTTTCATGCATGTAAGCAACAATTGGTTGTGATGAGAAAGAAGCTGTGTGTTATCCTCATGGGTGCAGTCACCTCATAATACCTATGCAATGTCTATGTGTTACCCCTAAGATTAGATGTTCCTGTGATAAGATCCTAAGATAAGATAATGCTAATCACTAAAAGAAAAGGCAAATTCATGACATTTCCCTTTTGAACTTCTAGCAGATAAAGAATAGGGTTCCAACATTTTCATTTCAACTTATCTTTATTAGAAATATACAGTTCAGAAGATATACATCATCATTGTACATTCTCCCTTGAGAGCTCTTATTGGTGGTTTGTTACAGCTGCAATTCTTTCCAACCTCTTCCAACACTTTCTCATACAGCATTACAATTTCCTGATATACTTCCAACAATTTCTGCCCATTTGCATTCATTGCTAATCCCTGAACTATTGCTCACTTCATTTGACACTCACAACTATCATCTCTATGTATGTTTCTACTTAATTACACCTCTACCCTTGCTTCCACCACTTTTATTATGTGTCAGCAACTTTTATTATTCCTCATATCCATGGTGTTGCTACTTCTGCTTTATTAGAGGAATTGTGCATGCACACCCTGTGTGAAATGACAGTGCACTTATCACCTGGGGTGAAAAATCTTTTGTGCACTCCACAGCATCAAATGCTGTGGAGCAATCAGTTTTCAGGGTCCTCAAGAGACTAAGTGATAATCTTTTCACTATTTCTTAGTGATTTTTGCATGATTTTGTGAGACTTTTGAAGCCAGAGTTCAGATTGATGATATTTACTGGGTGGTAAATTTTCATGGTGATTTGAACCCAGGAAGGCATTGATCTATACTGTTGCTCATGCACACTGGAAATATAACACCAGGTGAAAAGTGCACTGCAATTTCACATGGAGTGTGCATGTATAATCCCTCTATTATCACAATTAGCAATACTTGTATTTAAGTAGCTCAGTTTTGTACAGTAGTTTCCAATCTGAATATTGACTAAGATTACCCCTAGTCTTTCTGATTTGCTTTCCAACTTTTCAACTCTCTTCCAACTTTCCTTCTAGTGGGTTAATGCCAACTAACCTTATCTTGCCTTCAACACTAGACTTGAACTCTAGTTGTCAATATCCCTTGGTTGTCTCCAATGACACTCAGTACTTTCTTCTGACATGTGGACCACATCTAAATTAGAACCCACAAGAATTGGAAGGGCACTGCACATAAGCTGAAGCCAATGGTTCTTACATTGTTCTTTCATATGGAATACCATTAGATTTGTCTATTTTACACATACTGCAAGCTCTAAGATGCAAATAAATACAGGGGATATGGAGAATTTATCCAAATAATGCTGCAGGATGGGATTTCCACAAAACAGCCTGGCCCAGACCTGACCTCAAGATGACCTCACAAGAATGATTTTCTAAGGTCCCAATTTTTTGATGATCAGCCAATGTAGTTTTTTCCTATTGTCCTGACCTTAGTGCAGTGATCACTGGCAATTATCACAGTGACTTTATTTTGACATCCGAACAAACTGGCGGTGTAGTCATTCTGTAGCACAATTAGCTGTTCCAAGAGACAGGAAAGCAGTGCTTCACCATGGTCCCACATGTGTGCTAGCAGTCCCAACCTCTCTGCCAGGTATTTCAAATTCCTCAGATGCTTAAGCCCTATGCATTCAAGTGAAATATTTCGGTATGTAGCATATGTACAACACAGCAGTGTTACTAGGATAGTTCTATTGACATATTTTTACTTCATTTCCACTTAAATTCTCCAAATCACAAGATGGAGAAGCAAATGATATCTTGCGCAGCTCATCAGTATTACTGTATTTTTCTACTTCAACATTGGGAGATGCTCTTTCGAATGTAAGCGTGCCCCCTTGGCTGAGGTCCACTGAGACACCATGGTCTGGATTGGCAGGGGGGATATTGAGCTGTTGGCCTTGAGCTGCTAGTTGCGACGCAAAGTGAAGCCCAGATATATTAGGCTGAGACAGATGCTGCTCGCTTTTGACCATTCCGAATGCTACTCTCCCGACGATTAAAGTTGGTGCGATTCCCTGAATTAGGAGTCAGATAGACAGAATCTTAGTAGCAAACAACTATTTACCGCCAGAGGAATAACTAAAGATGCTGCATAATTGAATATGGAATCCTCAGTAGCATTAAGGTCATCAGTGGGCAAAACCAATGCAATGGCCGCAAATAGAAGAGCGAAGGAATATAGTGCAGCTGATTCCACAATCATTCCGATTACAGAGCGATAATTATGAATAGTTCCCTTCATACGGCTGATGGAAAGAATGCGGTAGATGATTAGGGCAGTCGAAATTATGGTGGTACCAAAGGAGAGGAAGAATGCAGCAACTTCGGTGTTGACAATTGCGGTCATGATATTTGCATGCAGATCATGCAAGAATATACCCTCCAGAGTGATGGAGGCTATAAAAAGACCTGATATTGACGGCATTATCATGAGTCAAGTCAATTTTAAGGATAAGCCACGTACCAGCCTCGGCGGTGGTGAGAAAAATAGGCACTGCTATGATTTTTACTTTTCGATTCCAGATGATGAAACATCTCCAAATCTATCATAAAAATAAAGTTGTCTGATTAGTAACCCTCTGATCCCATCATGCAGATGAAAAATGCTCACAATAATGCAATCAGCCAATACGAACATAAAGAAGAATGTGACTTTCGCAATCACATGAGTCCACACAGGCCCTTCCAAAATCGAGATATATATACTCTCTCTGGTTTGTCCATCTGTGACAAAACTGAGGTGCAGCGAGTACCAAGAGATCCCGAGATTAGTTATTGCGAGGATATACAGACAAACTACGCTGCTGAGCATGAAATGGTTGTTCGAGCCTTTTACATGCACTAGGATGCCATCAAACTAGAGGAAAGGTAAGTAATTTCTTCAGTGCACTTACTTAAAGCATAGATAGCCCCCATAAAAGTCATGGTGTATAGCCCTGTAGCGCTGTAAGCTTTCTACATCGATTTTTTTAATTGGTGTAACTTACCGGTCATAAAGCTCTGCAACATTGCTGGGTTTAAAGACCCATCTATAATTCCTTTCTCGAAATTAACTAGAAAAGAATTGGAAGACATGATAGGGGACGGTGGTTGGTGCACTTGGATATCAGTTGTGGGGTATTCGTGAGCGCGTCGCACCTTTTATCTCTACAGGACCTGGCTGAATTCCGCAGCCCAGAATGGAGGCTATGCATAATAATTCATACACCAAGAGCTAATCTCAACGGGCGCGACAGTAGGGATCGCCGTCCATATACCATTGCGGATAGATTAAGTTCATCGCTTCCACGATACTTCTTTGCTATGCACATTAGTTCCGGAAATACATTCGAAACACATTGCTTAAAGAGGACTTTCATCGATGCTTACAAACTGGTATGTTTCGCTGATCAATATCATCAATCAAGTTTCAAAGTACTGATTAGTAGCACGGATGTATACCGGCCTTCAAATTCTTCCACCTCGCCTGATGATGACGTCATATTAGATACAACAGAAAAAAATACTACATGGTCGACTCAGGGAAATTGACAGGAAAGGCTGCAATTAAACTGCCCACTTTCGGGGCAAAACCTTAATGGACACATTGGGAATTGAACCCAACACCTCTCGCAAACGCGCTAACGTATATTGTAACCTAATGCTAAGCGAGCGTGATAACCAACTACACCATGTGCCCTACATAATATTTGTCATGTTGTTTCCTATAAAAGTACGTAGGACCAATGCCATGTCAAGTATTATTTGGCCTACCACTGCTGGCACGGGACTTTATTAGGTTGGGTAAAATGTTGGTAAAATATTAGCTTGCTTGTTTAAATTTTACACGATTTTTACCCCGATAAAAATGTCAAGTGAACAATAAATCTCACGCGAGACAAAAAGCAGGTGAAATTTAAACAAGCAACCAATTGTTTTACCAAAATCTTAACTTACATAAAAAAATCCCGGGACAGCAAGGGTTATTGTTTCCTGCCAAAAATCGCCCTGTGGTTAGCAGGCACTGCTGGCAGGGGACTCTTTTAGGTGGGGTAAAATTTTGGTAAAATAGTTGCTTGCTTGTTTAAGTTTTAACTGCTTTTTATCTCACATAAGATTTATTGTTCGCTCAACATTTTTATTGGGGTAAAATTTGTGTAAAATTTAAACAAGCAAGCTAATGTTTTACCAACATTTTACCCGACCTAATAAAGTCTCGTGCCAGTAGTGTACAGAAGACATGTGTAGCCATATTATCGCCGACATCAAGGTGTTTAATAATCTACAGTAAGCAGCATTAGCCTGATCAATACAAAGTCCAACACCGAGTCTAATGTCCATTACGATAATATCCAAACTATTGGCTGGTTAGTATACTTCCTTAAACGTCCCGAAGCGGTCTGTAATCCAGAGTGTTCGTACGTCCCCCCATTTCCACGCGGATACGCTTAGCTGCAGCTAATAGACCAGCCCCTTGTTTACGATATTGCTCGCCGACGATCGTCTTTGTTGCCAGCATAAGCCTATCCAACCGGGTGACAACACTGAATGCAGTAGATACCCCGACGCAGAATATCCTTTGAAATGGTATAAATACATCTTTGTTAGCAAAGAAACTTATCAACTCACAGATATTGTTCATTTCGTAAAGTTTTAAGAGTGAACAACCTTGGAGGTCTATGGTCCTCTTTCGCTTCTTCGTGAATCATGTTAAACTCTTCCCAAGACTTACGCCAGAATCAATCCAGAAGAGGACAAGGCATGATCTGAGGCAAGGGGTGTCCAGTACGAAGGGAGGTAGAGATTATAGCTACAGAGCGTCCGATTATAGTGCCTGTATGAACGGAGAAATAGCGAACGTACTGAATACCTCCAGAACATCACCCTGGAAATCCAAGTTAATAAAACATATTCACAATAAAAACGCGTGAGTCCAAGTAGGCTCGAGATGCTCAACGACAGACATAAGATGTGATAGCAAGTAGGCTAGCTCCCTATCAATAAAGTTAAACACTCAACATTTTTCCAACTAAATTAACACACACATACATTTGTAATTTGACTATTTTCTAGTATCTTTCTACTGGCCATCGTCCACGCAAGGAAAACTAAACAATAGGTCTGAGAATAGGACGGATATATTTGTAAGTATACCACTCACCTCGTAGATTATATTCGATTTCAAAATGAGAGAGCGCTTCAGCTTGCTTCGTAGTGCAAGGAGACTCGTGACGATTTCTTGGATGTCAGACTCCTTCCGTCTATTTGCGAATGAAATTATGGAGCAATAAACGGCTCCTATCTCCGAAGATGGGGTCGCCAATAGGCTTCTCTGGTACTCCTGGATCGTAGTAGTCGGCGGGAAAAAAGACCCTACGCTAAACACACGAAGTTAGATATTACATGTAAATCGAAAATAAGAAAACCAACATTGCTACGACGACGCCACCAGTTACAACCACAAATCGGCGCTAAAGGATGGTATTTAAGATGATTCCATCGATTCAAGTAAGCGAGACTTACCCACGCTACTGAATATCCGAATCCAGGAGTTCCAGGAACAATGATATGAAGGTCCTGATAGGAATATCTGACGACCTAACCAAGATTAAGAATAGGGTAGAAATCATTGCTCATATATCGACTAACCAGTGCACTAGTGACAAAAAAAACAATTTTTGTCATGGCCGGTCCAGGCCAATAGAGTCGAATAAAAAGAAGAATGGGAAGCAGATCGCGAAAATGGCTGCTAGCCCATAAGCATTGCCTGATCCTACCCCGCAAGATATGTACTTGTATCGCTTTAAATTATCCACTATTCGCTATGGACGGAGAGTGTCACTACTCTTACCACATTACCATACCTAGGACACCTCCTATAAACGTGGCAGTGATCCGGGTTATCAATCCAAAAGCCGTATCACCTCGGCAGCAAGAGAGACTCAGCTCGCCCACGAAGCTAATAGATCGTCAATTAGGGTTCAAGTAGTGCGAAGGATCTAAAATAACGCACATGCCCCAAACATATCGATTCTCTGCATGAAAAGATCAACTATTATTCACCACTTAACTTTGTCAACTCACCAAATGCAAGCCCGGCGGAAGTTTTGAAAAACGTTGGTGATGATAGGAACACTATGATATAAACATAAACGTCAACTGATTTCATGGCGTCCGTTAGTCAACCGGCGAACCAACCTGCAAATAGTCCAGCTTTCACGGCGAAGAGCGTATTTCCACGAGCGAAACTCATCCCAATATGATAGAGGAGATTCGTCATCCACTTGAATGTATTGCGAAGAGGTAGGGCGTCCGGATCACGAGGGATTGGCATGCCCAGATCTTCTACGACACTAGGCTGTAGGCTTTTATTAACATCTGAGGTAATGAATATTAAATTTATTGCGCTAGTATTAATGGGACACGAACTTGGATCCTCGTCGTCTTCACAGTCTACACCGTCTGATACGTCCTAGAGATTCCAGGTAAATATTTTCTTAGCTGGCGTTCACAGTTTCAACATCTGGCATTTCTTTTCCAGTACGATAGTCTCATCTAACTATAAATAAAGAGTAATAAAGAGTGTCAACACTTACGAACATAGGAACATGATGAGCCAGGAGACGTACCATTTCGACTATAATGCCCGCAAACTGAATAAGGTGATACTGGTATAGATAGCAATGGAATAGATGGCGATGAGATGGTATATCCAAGTGGCGAATCGTTTCCCTCTCAGTTTCTTGCTCGAAACCTGGGCGATAAGGCTCAAGCATGAAGTGTCTATATGGGCATGATTGAGAAATCATGTAATTTCAAAATATTAAGCACGAAAAGCTAACCTTTGATCGTTCCGGAAGGCCTCTAATGCCGAGGACATCTTGTTCCTCATCCGTTGGATATTACCAAGCTCGGCGCCATGCTTGATATGTTGTTGTTACTTGCTAAGCCAGTAGTGTAGCCATACCTGGCGTCCCCCTCCCAGCCACTTTGCTACAGTGTCTAAACCTTCGTGACAATGGCCAAGCAGTTCGTCGCAGCTAAAATCTCCAGACGAATGAGTTATAAGCATTAAAGAAACCAGTTAACAACAGCTTGTACCTCTGGATTAAAAGTTCAGTGGTCTGAATGGTATACTCCTCCGAGCGTGGGTCCTGCAACGTGATGCCTCTAGATCCAAATATCGATGGTACTCAAACACCCCCACAATACGCTTGCGCTTGTTCACGCGCAACACCTTCAGCTGAAGAACGGAGGGATCGAGGGCATGATGGTGACGATGACGGCCATGTCCGTGACTATGGATATGGGCATTTCCATGTTCATGAGACCCCATACGCGAATGCGAGCAGGATCGCGAGCGCCGTGTGGTAGTACGCGATATGCAACCCGATTCAGGGTGACTCCGAACACGCACGTGACGGTGCTCCGAAGCGTCATCAGCCCGTCGGCGCCTTGGTCGCGGAGATCAGAGTGCTCCAGCGATCGATGCCGCGACCTGGGTAGAGGGGTGGATGGCAATGTAGGTGGTGGGATACCAGAACGCGACAGCGCTGGCGTTACGGGGAACTGCTCACGCGTTGGGTCAATCAGGGTGAAGTGGACGCCGAGTCCATAGGCGCAGCCAGCTGTGCGTCTTTCGAACCACTGGAAAGCACGGAAGTCTTCCGGCGCGAAATGAGCATATACCAGGTCGTTTGACAGAAGACTTGAGGTAGCAGCTACGGGCGCGAGGGAAGCCTCGCACTGGCTGACGATATCACGGATAGACGCCGCCGATGATGCGAATACCCGTGATGCGAGAGATGTCTTAAGAAGTGCGTGATGTAGATCCATGGCTTTCATCAAAGGAGAGAGAAACTCCTGAAGACGAGAAGTGTAACCCGCTGAGACACTCGCGGGAAAGATAAGGATTGGCCCAAGGAGAGCGAGAGCGGAGTGCAAGACTATGGGAAGGACAATCGCTTGACCCACCTGCGAACATAGTTCATATTCTGGACTCTCAGAACAGTGGCAGACGTATCTTGTAGAATGGATATGGGAAAAGAACCGCAATTGTGCACGTTATATCTTTGAGACGACAGTTTAGTGACGAGCATTAAATCGGAGCTAAGACATACTGATGCATAGGCATAAAAGAACGCAGGGGAAGATATGATCCAGGTCCCTGACATGCTTTGATATAAAGAAAGAATCCGCTTCCAAGGCCGATGAAGATTGCGATGATAACAGCGGGCTGTGAGTTACAGGTTCAGGCGCGATATCCAACGACTAGCTGTTGAAACCCACGTACCGCTGGTTCAATATAGTCTCCACTGACTGCCTGAAACAGCGTTACAGGTGAATCGTGAAAATTCCGTGCGAGATCTGCTAATTTAAGACCTAAACCAGTCCATCTGCGAATCTAAATATTAGATGAGTGAAAAACGGAGTAGAGAGAAGTACACACGCCCACGCCAATGTCACGAAGAACATAAGCAGCATCTCGCGCTCGAGTGCATAGAGGAAAGGATCACTTGGAGGCGATAGAAATGCAGCTACCGTTGAAGGATGATCTTCAGCCAAAACCAACCATAGGAAGACAAAGCGACTTACTGATAAGGATGATAAACTGGCCTACGCGAAGGCGTTAATCGTAGAAACGTGTACAACAAAAAGGCACAGTATCTGTCCCATAAATAGTTCCACCCGTGATATGACGAACAGAACACCAGAAATCCATCCAACCACTACGCAGCGAATAACGGCCTTGAGCTTCGATCATGTCCAACTCGCCGGAATGAACTGAAGGAAGCCGGGGAATTTGAGTCTGCGGCACCATGCTTTGTATCCGCCGCTTGAGCTCGAGCTTTTACTTGAATGTGAAGGAAGGAGTGCTTGATTCTCGCTCTCCGTTCGTGTTCTGTGGGCGACTGTTCACAGGGGCGGCTTTCTCTGCATGCATCTCGTTCAGAGGATACCCTTCGGCCGATTTCGTACCTCCATCCATCAATTTCGTCGTTTAAAGTATAGATCTTTGTTTTCGCGCCCAAGGATGGGAGTTAGCGCAAAGACGTAGTGTGGAGAAGACCGTGGTAAGGGTCGAGGGCGGGTTAATGAAATTGTCGAAGCCTGACATCAATTGGTAAAAACTTCTTGGTCTGGATACCGGAACCGGCATCCGGTGTCCGCACCCGTCGATCCCGAATGACCAAGCCATGCTCACGCCCTGTGCCGCCGGCTCCAACTTTTAGAAGAATTCTTGTGTTCCCCGGCTTCGAATGACAAGAGGGCAATCAGCTAGAATAAGCTTCAGGATCCTGGATTACCGTGATTGAGGATCGGAGGTTTGAATTCCACGATGAGGAACTTTATAATGTCAGCTCTGCATGATATTAACTTAAATGCATTACGGAAACAATTTAGTCTGTACGAGAGGTAACATACCATAGTGGGTATTTGTGTAGCCGCTCATGAAGTTTTCCGCGGCATAAGGTTTTTCTGGAATATTGTTTATATTTGCACTCTTGGTCTAAAGCTGCGAAAATGACGTATTTAAGTGAATAACGGACCGGCAAGGCTTCTTATATGTTACCTGAAAACTTTCTAGGAAGGTATCTCTGTCATGACAATTCAATCTGAGCTTTAGTATAGAATTATCGATTGCAGTAACAAGGATCTCAGTTAATTTGATACTAGACGGCAAATCTCATGGGTGGGCCATAGTGGGGAAGGGTTTACATGAGGGCTTCACAACATACGTATACGCAAACGCGTGTAGTTATACGGTTCAGAACGGAGTACGAAAGTGAGCATTATGCTCGTATGGATTAACTGGTGTTATATGATACTGGCATGTCACCCCGCATTCAGTAAAAACTGCACTGATAACGCAATAACCCGGAATAACAGTCGAGACGTTGTCAAGGCTTAACAAGGTGCCACATACGTTATACTATGACATTACTGGGTATAAAACAAGTAATCTTCAGGTCCGTAATATCTCGCAGTTGTGCACCATCGTCCTTAAGTATCCTCATCGCCAGCAGCAGCCTGTAACATCTTCTGCCTGTCGAACCACGAATTGGAGTTATACATCACTTAAATATGACTGCTATATATAAAAAAAGAGCAAAACAGGCGGTAAAACAGGAAAAGAGAGAGAAAGTATGTCAATACTTCAATATTTGTTCGGGTGATAGCGTATATGCGGCGTAGATACTATATGACACGATGAAATACGAGTTTCCTCCGTAGCGTACCGTCATGAATTCAGTCGTTCCGGGATGGTTTACGTCATGTCCGTATCAGTACACACACCTACCGTTTCCCGTGGATACAGAAGCGGTACGGAGTCCCAGTTTATATGGTACGAGTAAGTAGCGGTGTGGTTGAAGTTCCTGTTGGTTCCTATCGTTCTGAGCCGCCTCGCGAGCACACTTTAACATCACGTGCACGCTTCATCGCCACAGCACAGCGTCACCGTCACACCTTCGCGTGTGACGCCATCGTCT
>JASFDH010002298.1:0-11348 GCA_036937195.1 Nidularia pulvinata | reverse complement strand
TAGTATACTGAACAGCCTACTTCCGCAGCCGAGGGATCGAAGCCTCCAGTCGGTGTCGATGGAATATAGCTAGTGCGGGCACCACGATGAGATGCATATTCCCGGATACCGTGCACCTATTCTGGTATGAGGGGGATTTTCGATAGTCAACTAGCTCGGGTACGCACACTATTGTGAGAATCCGTCCCAAGGACAAAGCTGCTGCCGCCAACGAATGGGTAGGATTCCCCAATCAATTTTAAGGCCCCTGTCGCATTTGAAGTAAAAACGACAGTATATTCAGGAGGTGCTTTGAAGAAAGCCATCACAGCTGCGCGTGCTTCATCTGCGTACTGTAGGGATAGCTTAGAGCTGTATGGATGTTTGATGAACATGGGGCCAAAATAAGATAGTTCACGCATATACTCACCTATTGCTCACAGAATGCGTGTTCCCAAGTACGCAGTGACTGAGAAATTCCGTGTGTGTTCTGATTAAGCTTTCTGGATACAAAGCTCCGCCCATATAGTCGACATATATTTCGCCAGTACGCTCAAGTCTGCCATAATCTGTTCTGCGAAGTGTATCTAATGTCCAAGTCAATTGATATTCTAGAATGGTGGCATCAGAATTCAAGCCGAGGAGCAGAAAACAACAGCCTCCTACTTACCTGGGAACTTGCGAACAAATGACTCGTAGGCGATAGCAGCACCCTCTGATACCGCTTCCTTGAATGAAGGGGCATATGCGACTGTCGAAACTTCAGAGTGTGCTGAATCGTGATACTCTCGGAAGCGCGGTTTCTCGGTAATTAAAATGGCGCTCTCATGAGAAGCATCGGAACTGTGAATGGATGAGCTGCCTGAGACGCATCCTAAGCGAAGCTTGGACAAAAATGTAGGGCGCCTTCGAAAAAAGGTCCTTTTTTTGGGAGAGTTATTGGCAGACTGTGAGTTGCCCATAGCGAAGATACAAGAGGATATTTCCTGTAAACAGCAAGTCATAGGTCGGTGCTCAGCCTTTATACCTTTTGAAAATCAATCCATACCTATTATAGATCTGGACAGTGGACATGATGCAAAGTCAGCGATGGAGTCTGGTGGGTACAGCATACTTGACGGAGGAACTGTCAAGATCGTAGTAGTAGATGTACAGCAAACGACCGGAGACACGTCCCGCACGCGTACACAGATTGTCGTTTCCGATTTGGTATAGGGCTTTCTCCGAGAACAATCGGCAGGAAGCCGCATTAGTTGTACAAAACACACCACAAGAGTCATCATTCCAGTTCGCCGGCGAACTAACGCGGACATGGAACGATAGACTTAGATCCTCCTCTTGATCTCAGGGGCTCACCAAGGGCTCACCATTCCCAATGCGGAAGTTGATGCCGACTGATGTCCATACATAGCCTTTACATATAAGTGCTCAGAGCTGTTCTTTTGCCAAAGGGATAAATAGGATGAAAACGCATCAATAGATCGGCCCAGAGTGCTCAAAAGGAAGCTAGCTTCACCCCAGCAGATAATGCCACGGGAAAATGTTAATCTCGGAAGAAACTCATGGAGACGAAACATCATCTAATAGTAGAGGATCCGATTCCGCGGGTTTAGAACTGTTCACAACAAGTCCAACGCCGGCTGTAGTGACGTATCGTGCAACTATGTCTGTCGAAGCAGAAGAAACGAGACACAGAGCAAAGCTATGCATAGACAATGCACCTGCAAGGAAAATCAAACTCGACCATACTTTTCTCACCCGTGTGCGTTCAGGTTTGAAAGAGATGCCTATGTACAGAACAATCCAAACTGAGGTTCAATCACCGATAAAGCCCCATTATCAGTGACTGTGAGCCTGCGGACCTGGAGAAACCAAAGACTCGTCTAGAAGTCACAGAAGCCAAATACCCTTACAGTACCTTCTTACGAAAATATACGCAAGTTTTGCAGGGTGAAGAAGCTTGAAATTCCGAGGCACCATACGGGTGCAATGGATCTCGAAACAGAAACTATTTCTGCAGCTATCAGGAGCATGACCCGAGAAAGAGATGCGAACAGACCAGGCGTATTCCGAATTCAGATTTATTCGACCCATTCGAATTCTAGCCCGTGTGGAAGAATGTCGATGATATTCATGAACCATCATTTATAAGAGCGATCATCAGAGACCAATGAGCAGGATGTCCAGATTTGTCGCCGCATCCTGTCGAGCATAGGTCTAAGACGCTAGCTTCGAGTATTCTCCGCAACATTTTCGGTTCCTTCATTAAATATCTATGTCATAGACCGGAATTGAGCCGGCAAGCGAAGGGTGTCATACATTTGTGATACACTTACCTCTTTTCAGGCAATTATGAAATTAATTTTCGGTAAGGCTTCTTCGACTTCCAAAGTTAGTTTACGTGCAAGACGACAATCCTGAAATGCAAATGATGAGAAAAGTCACTGAGAATATATACGAGTGAGAAAGATTCCTTGAACTTACCAGACAACCGAGTCGGAATCGACCCTATATCCATGGGCACGAGGAAGATGTTAGGCGAGGCAGTGTGGTGTATGTACACGACGAAGGGAATTCCTCACAAAGCAGGTGCACAAGGACCTGAGATCGAGGACAAACATTGTCGCGTGCGAGCAGTCAGATCACCTAGAAGTATTCAGAAGGATCAAAGTGTGTGCCTAGCAATGATCGGAGAGGACTTCTTTACATAGACAAGGTGCTCCGTAGTGGTCAGTCAACCTGAGCCCAATCTGGCTGTCAAGAAGTACATCCCGGCGTCAGTGCAAACTTCCCCAATATGGAAATGCTTGTGGAATGGCATACTTCTTGTTCTCTAGCGCTTGAATAATGTGTACACAATTCAAGAGTGATCATAAACTCGCATACGCCCACTAGCCGTCAAGAGAAGTGTCAAGGGCTGCAGCATGAAGTCCGTCAGATGCCGGCCCAGATGCTATGCGCTCCGAAGACAAATTGGGGAAGAAATCTCGTCATCTCAAAGCATGTGCCCAATAACTATAAGCTATCATCTGGTGAATGGCGACACTGAGATTATAACGTATGGACCTGTGATAAGGAAATCATTCCCAGGTTGAGAGCTATTGAATGAAGTACCTGTTCCCATATAGCTGATATATCCCTTCAACGGCCACATGAAGAAACGATATGGCGTGGTTTCATGTACAGCACGCTGCAAAGGGAACGAGTCCATTTTTACCTGGTGACGCTGCGCGTTTCTTGGGATCCACTCGCCTCGTTGCGCGTCAATAGATTATCCAGACAATCGCTCGCACGGCTGTATTGAATCATATGATACTATTCTCTGCCCATCCCCTCTTTCAAAGAACGGCAAGAAGCAAACGGCGAACTGTGCAAAGTTCTTTTGGAGACGGCAAGGCCCACAAGAAGTATCCACTTCTTATCCTGGGACAATAGATACCAATCTGGATGCACAAAACAAACACCACCGCGGTCCTGGAGGCTCTTCTCAACATAAAAACTTACCTAGGGAGTTGAAGAAGTACGAAACGCTGCCACAGGTACCGCGTGGACCCATGTGTGCGAGGCATGAAATGGTTCAGCTTCTCCGATGATGCCCGTTTGTTAGGGAATGGTCCGAAAGAGTACGAGGTCTCACATGGAATCCAGCTAACATCTCTTCTTCAACATCTCCTCTAGATGATGCCTGAGAGTATTAGTGGCCAAGCTGTGATCACGGTCAAGTGAAGATACCGTCGCGGAGATAGTCAGCCTGAAGGAAGGTGAAAGAAAATTTGGAATATCGGTAAGAGATCGGATCGTGCAATTTATAGCATATTGCAAAGCCCAGGTGAGATTGGTGGTGTCCTGGTACGATCGAGATTCAACACGTTATTGTATAGGTGGCGGAAAACTTTGATTCTTTGTTGGGTATTGTTATGAACGGACGCTATTGCCGCTTATCTTGTACCACAACAGGGTGTTGATTATAATCTCCAATGCATAGAATCAGCCCTCGAGCACGCTGGTGTGAAGTAACATACATATGCTGGTAGTAGATGGAAGCGTGCTCTAGGAGAAGAAATATTTTCCCATCATCATTCGATTTAGAACTTCATCCGATGAGACCGTGCCGATTGCGCTTCAAACTTAGGACGAATAGCAATACTACTGCAATGTGACTGACGAGCGCGAGTTGCGCTATTAATACGGATGTACGTACTAGTACTGACTGTTGTGAACAGTGGCACTCGGAGATTGAGAGATTGAGATGTGTAAGAGGTAAAGCCTTGCCTTTCGGCCGACTACAGAAAGAGGAATACGGTCGAATTCAAGTCGAATTCAAGAATTACTTATGATTGAGCAATACCCATGTATAACCCCAAAATGAGTATTTCGGAATCTAATTGCACGTGTAACATGTCCATGAGAGTCTCAAGGGATCACTTTAAGCTAGAAAAGATACCAAGCATTATAGTGACGGTCAAGCCACTAGACCCATCAGTGCCAGCATGCTCGTCAGCATCAAAGCTGTCGGGAAACTGGAGATAGATATAGCCGATGCAGAGTTTTTGCTGTCGCTGTTGCCGGTAGTACTATTACCGGCGGTGGTCGAGTTAGTCCTTAAGCCAGTGGTGGTATTGTGACCAAAGATGCGGACAGGTCCAACTTCAAAATCAGTAGTTGCATAATTAGAGCCGTTTCCGACGACATAAACCGTGTAACAGATGCCCTGGCATGTTTAGCCGAATATTTTAGCAGCTCCAGCGAAATCTGACAACTAACTATCTGACAACCAACTATCAGCAAATATTTCAATTATGGGGGTACATCATAGAACTCGCACCGCCACAAAGACCGATCGTGAAAAGAAGGCTTTGGGGCTCGAAGAACTTGTTGATGTCGCACCTAGTAGAAGGCCAGTTGCCCATCGGGGTTCCCAGGGTAGACGTCGATAGATTTCGAGCTCGACAAAATGGAGCTGGGAACATCAGCACGAGAGAAGAACCAGATTCTATCGGGGAGAAGTCGTCATGTAAAAGCCTAAGGTTATCAAGCAAGAAGGATGTACGAAATTCCGCTTTGAGCGAGCTCAGTCACATAGACACCCCCTCCCGCTGTCGCAAATGCCCCACTGTACTGCGCTTTATTTGAATTTGTGACGATACAACTTGAGTTGCTTTCTCCCGCGCAGTCCATCGAGTTCACAATTTTAGTAATCCGGTTTGGGGAGACTTGCGTATAACCAGCTTCGGAATGTAGTCCCATCTAACTGGAGGCTCCGAGATTGACGCCTTCGAAGATGTCGATCTCGCTATAAATGCAACAGAAGCGTCACGGTCCCGCAAATTTATAACGGGGTAACGGGGAAGAAGGCAAACGCACCCGCCGGCTGGCCATGTACCTGAAGCGGAGAAGGACCAGGTGCCAGGAACCGATGTGAGAGAGAACGAGGGTGCAATCACATGGAGTGAGCTCATATAGGGGGTTAAACAATGCACTAAGGAAAGATGTTCAGCTAGGAGGATATGATATAGTATAAGAAAGAAAGAGAAAGAACTGACGCCATAGAGCGCATGGTATGTATCCATCACGAAAACACTCTCAATACCGTACGGGGCTTTCGTTGTGACACGCACCGACTTTCATTTTTCACTCCACGATACCGTGGTCGTATTGTACACCTTAATGGTGGCATGGTTCGTCTGAGGATCCACATAAGCGAGCTTAAAGGATGTCCCAATGGAGGCAGATAAGAAGCTGGAAGATATTTCAGTCTCTATACGGGACAAAATATTGGGTAAGGATAAAAGCTCACTTTACATCCCCGTTCATCTTATCATGATCTATTTGAAAGATCGGTGGTCGCTTGAAATCGCAGGGAGAAGGTACATACAATGGTGGTAAAAATCCCAGCCATCGAAGAAGTTTAACCCTGAGCATTCTTGTATGATGCCATAACTTTCCATGATGACGGGAAGGATGCTTTGAGTAATATCCCCGTAAACAAGAGGGCAAGCTTGGATAGTGACAGTGAAGGAAACATCGGGTGCAGATGCTATGACGCCGATTGAAGAATGGAGAAGACTATCGGGTCGGGGGGAGGTGATGAAAATAGGCGTAAGATGAGAGCTGGGATGAATGAATGGTGTCAGTGATATATATCTTCGACCCCTCTTATTATTTAACATAACCCGCCGGACTCAGCGTTTCACCCTACCGACTCATCCTTTCACCTGACCGACGCCCGATTCTATACCAACAAAGCAGTTCTAATCAGACTGCTATACGATCTTCATCATCGTATGACTTCATGTACGGCCTGAAGCGGCTTGTAGAGAAGGAACAAGTCTTCGTGGGCCGCTGATGGGCATAGTCACTTCTTCTCGCTTGAGCCTTGACGATCAACCACATGATAAGCGACATGAAAATTTTTTTTAATGGTTGAATATTTTGCCAAAAACGTCGGCAGTGAACGCAGTCCAAGTCAGATACATGTCGAGATGAAGCTTCAAGCACACCATGAAGCGTGATGGTGGATTGGAGACGCGCAACAGAAACCTGGTGCCAGCAGGGTGTCAGCGGGCCGCACTACACGATGTCATTATAGTAGAGGGATTCTGACGTAGTTGACCGTTGTCCAACGTCATCAACCAGTCTCGCAAGATGTTGTAGATGGTGGTAGTTGTTGTTACATACTGTTGAACATAAGGTGTTTCAATTTAATTTTCAGCGCCCAGCTGTGGCAGTCCACGTGGCTTACCTGGAGCGTACTGTGTCATTGTGCATGCTTTTGAACCTTTTGATTCAGAACAAGGTCCGTCGATTCATTCAACAGCACTTGCCAATCTGCCTCTGCTGATACATATCATTGCTATGCAGATTCGATGGTGCGAATCTACTGCTCGACATATGTGCTTTGTGACACTAGCAGGCAGTGCAGACTTGTTCCATATTTGGCGAAAACAGATTTGCTTGCAACATCGACCTTTTATCCGTTTTAAGGAATATAGAGCTCGCCACTCTGAATCAGGAATTGGAGACAAGAAAACGTCGTAATCTATATGCTAGATAAGCGTCTTAATTTCCCGACATCCTCTAGAATTCAAATACTTCTCGTATTTATTCCTGCTCACTGGTGGCAGGCTTGCATTAGGCTTCAACCTTCTGTTACCTGTATGCTTTGGGACATTAATATCTGACCGCATATGCTAGTGGAATTTTTCCTTTCTTACTAGCTAATACTTAGTTGTGATGTGTTCAGTTTGGTAAGTAGCAATGCCTCTGGAAACAAGAGCCTAGATTCCAAATTGCCGTGTCGCGTGCCTTTTGTTCTCGCTATTGCTTATTTGCCGCCATGCCATCTGCAGCGGGTCCTTCTGAACTACGAACACTTTTTCTCTGTGGATATCACACTGTGTATGCCGTTTGACTGCATCTTGATGCTTCCTTGCTCACAAGATAACCGTTTATTTAAACGCCAAACGTTTGACGATTGCTTGTATTCCGCCCTCTCTCCCAGGTTAAGGATACCCTGAAGTTCTTGACTATCACAATGTCCACCACTTCCCCCGATACTCATAAGAATATTATCATCAGACGCGCGAGAACTATCGCCCTTTGCTACAACTTGGAGGAGCTGCTTCCAACAATAAAACAATCACCTCTGCTTGGCTCTGGGCTTATGCTATCCGAGGAGGAATGTCCAACGCACCATTGGAAAACTCGTGACCTTCCGAGTTGCTTAAGAAGCGGACGGTTTCAAATGTCCTCTTTTGGTGCGCCACTGGTATCAGCGCGATCGTCTCTTCTATTGGACCGTTCTGACTATTTTATGCCAACTAACAACAAAGGGGCGGAGTCGAGTCCCTTGTTATCTAAAGTTCCTTTAATTCCAGACTCCGATGGAGGATGCTTTTCTCCTCCACTTAATATGCCTCGTAGAAATCGTCCTATCGAGGTGCTTAGCGCTATTTCTGAAGAAGAAAACTCTCGTATGTCTGGCGGAATCAGCGGGAGCTTGACTAGATCCACCTTGGTTGGATTATCCCGATCTTACGCCTCTTCGCGGGTGAGTCCAGACAATGCTCACGCACCCAGGAAGCGTGGTGCGGGACCCTA
The DNA here is from genome assembly GCA_036937195.1 of Nidularia pulvinata. Lineage (NCBI taxonomy): Eukaryota > Fungi > Basidiomycota > Agaricomycetes > Agaricales > Nidulariaceae > Nidularia > Nidularia pulvinata. The sequence continues at coordinate 3,269 of JASFDH010002298.1, read as the reverse complement.
CTACTCGCTAAATCCCAATACCGTTACGCGTAACCATGGAAGTCCAGGACGGGGGACTTCCTCAAATGGGGAGACATCTCCCATCTCTGGCAGCGATGGTTCATCTAACCAATTACCATCTCAAGGTTCTCAGAATATCTACCAGGGGCCCCCTTCCGAATTAGACATGTAGTGAATCCTGATCATAGTCAAAACTCGACGGATGGTTATCAAGGGGACTCTTCCTTGGACGCCCAAATCTCGGCGGCCAATTGGCAATCTGAAATCCCTGACCAAATTGTTATTCAGGCATCAAGTAGGGAGAGTGGCTACTCCGTTTCCTCTTCAGAGCATCAACGGCCTCACGATGCTAGAACAAGGAATCAATCGATTAACCATGCTTCGCCACCTCCTCTCAATTCTGTTCCTCGGTGTCCAGCGACATGCAGTCTTCCTGAACAGCCTATTGAAATTCCCCAGAGAGTTCACAATTCAGAACATCCTGCTGCGCGTGCGATACGTAGATTTTTGCAGCCACGTCCAAAGGCGAGGAGTACAGAAAGTTGTTCTTCCTCGGGGAGGCGCATACCTGCTGTCACTAATAACGGCAGGGTTCCTGCCCCTCCGAGTATGGCATCCTGTGCCCCAGATCGCAGTAGCAACACTTCAAGTGCCACTTCCGAAAGTAAAGCCATTGTTTCCTCTCGCCTTCCTCAGTATCCACGGTATTCAAGCCATGGCGATAATTCAGGGGATTATCGACTAGATTCCCATTCCAGGAATGTACTCTTTCCAGATACACCGGACTTTACTACTACAAACAAGATAAAGGCGCCTTGCGCGAATACATCCAAAGCTCGCACTGGTACCAAACGCAACGCAGAACCAGGCTGCCTGATGTCAAGGAAGAATCGAAGGAAGCGTCCCCGTGATAGCGGTTACACAGAAGGAATTATTTCTACAATTTCTTCAGAATCATGCCACATCCATCGTGATGCGGCTGAAACTGACAAGCTTCTGGCCAATGTTGAAGCGGAAATTCAAAGCACTGTGAAAACTCTTCGGACTATGCATGATGTTCGTACGAAATTCTTGCCATTTATCAAATTATCTGAAATATTCGCGTCTCAAGGCCATCGAGTGTTCTGCGTCAGTACTAGATGTCAATATACATCTCAGACTTTGCCAGTCTCTCCAAAGGTAGCTTATTAGACTGGGGGCCTTGTCACGACATGCAGAAGAAAACCTCGCTTCATCCTACTATTGCCGGAAGTATCGAGAGGATCTGACAAAGCTCCTTTGGCAAGTCATGCCGCTATATATTCTGACTAGAATAAAACCTCATGAGATCACAAGTTTACCCTGGCGTATACAAGACTTCTCTCTAGCGTTGAAAAGGCCATCGAAACGGAGTCCGGATGTATTTAAAGAGACACTTTGTCGCTACGGCGCAAAGTTTAATAGCTGGATTCTTAAACTTCAAGTATGTCTTCACATTTAAAAATAATGATTCCCTTTATAACGCGATTCTTAAGCAACCGTGCAATTACGATGCGGAAGCAGGCGCAAAGAGGCGACCACCGGGCATATGGCTCCAGTTGCGGAAAATGTTAACGACGCCTATCCTTCACGTGAAGACATATTTCGTTTCCATTAAAAGTCCAGCTTTTATTATTCCAAGCTAATTACTTGTTTTTCATACGAAGCCCATGTACTTAAACCGCGATCAAATGTGTTTAATACCTTGTAAAGTTACTCGTAATGTACTCTATCCAATGCACAAACGCCCAAATCAGTGAATTTGTTTCTATATGTAAATGAAAGTGTCGAACCACCCACTGTCTTAATAATAATATCACTTATTGCAGCGGATACCCACCACGAGCACTGGCGCGCACGACGTGCGCGTCGCGCTATTAATTATATCACGTGATGATCTAATTCGGGGTGGTGACTCGAAATTCGAGATGAACGCAAAACTTGATCGAACCCTTTTCACTTGCTTTACATACCTTCATTGGTGAATATCCTATCTAAAACAAAATACGAAGAGGAAGGAGAAAGATTCGGAAATTCAAAAAAGGACTAGGGTGCTTTTGGTGAGTGTAAGATGATCTTGAATCTGACATCGCACTAAACACAAGACAATCTGATTGAATTTAAAGTGGCTGAATCTGGCTGAATCCCCGTTCAATATTGTCAACTTGTATTTTACGAGCATCACTGGACATTATAAGGTTTATAAGGAGCCTATATACCTTTCAAATCCGAAGCCGTGGCAAAACCATCCCTCTCGGGCCTGAGCCAAGTCAGCCGCTCTAGCAAAACGCATATCCCTCTCATTCCGGCATCTCCACTGGAACAGTTCAGACAGAACGTAACCAGTCTCATACGATATTCATTGATGGCAGAAGAAGCCCGTCCAGCTCCCAAGCCACCTCCCGGGCTCAAAAAGATATCCCCGTACTGGTATCCTTACACGACTATGACAAAAATGCGCTGGATCGGCCGAGAGTTGCTGGAAGTTGTTTCGACGGAGTTCCGCGACCGGTCAATGGAATACTACGTAGGTAACTCCGCTTTTTGTCATTAAGTTCCGGGTGTTAACTTTCACTCTAATCCAGAAATATGCTTTGGAATCTGGCGCGACGACAGTGAACGGGAGGATTGCAAGGCCGGACACCATTTTGAAAGATGGCGATCGTCTCGAGTAAGTGCCAGAAAAGCTCTGCTACTACTTCCTGAAGCTCATCCCTCACTCAGAAATGTAGTTCATAGACATGAACCTCCCATCACATCCACGCCTGTTAGAGTTTTGCACCATGATGTCGAGCGTGAATTTTTGATCGTCGACAAACCGGGCAGTATCGTATGTCGTTAATCCCGAACCACTTGTTTGATCTCTACTCATATGGATTCATCTGTAGCCCGTGCATGCGTCAGGGCGCTACTACCGTAATACATTAATAGAAATCCTCGTAAACGATTTTGGGTACGAGAAGGCATATCGTGTAGTATTATCCACTTCATCACATGGGATGTGTTAGCTGACTCCCGGCTGCAGCTGTTAACAGGTTAGACCGCTTGACGTCAGGGCTGATGATCATTCCTCTCTCTGCGGATCGTGCCCGGCAACTTACCGCCGAGTTCATGGCGGGAACAGTACGCAAGGAGTATGTTGCTCGAGTCAAAGGGAAATTCCCAGAGTGAGCCCGACGACCGCAGAGGAAGATAGTTTATCGCTGATCCGTTTCTCTAGGGAAGTAGTCTGTGAACAGCCGTTGTTGACC
>JASFDH010002297.1:0-11360 GCA_036937195.1 Nidularia pulvinata | reverse complement strand
CATATCTCCGGCTGCCGCTTTGTCCTTAAGGAAGGTGCCTTCCACGCTGTCGATTCGTCCGAATTGGCTTTCCGTCTGGCTACTATCGGTGCATTCCGCGAGGCCTTCCGCCTTGCAGCGCCGGTTATCCTGGAGCCTATCATGACTGTTGAAGTCGTGGCTCCTGTCGAATTCCAGAGTACGTATTGGTTTTGCGCTTCGCGGTCACATCTTCTGAAGATATTTTGGGTATGCACAGGTTCCGTTATTGGTGGCCTCAACACGCGTCGTGGCACTATCGTGGATAGCGAAGTCCGCGATGACGAGTTTACTGCCGTTGCTGAGGTTGCACTGAACGATATGTTCGGCTATTCGAACCAGCTTCGCGGCTCGACACAAGGTAAAGGCGAATTCAGTATGGAGTACAAGGTTAGTTCAGCTCCCACTCATTTTTTTGCGATCGAAGTGCTCAATAGATCTTTTCAACTATAGCACCATATGCCTGTGTTGCCTAATGTACAGAAAGACCTAGAGGACGATTACCATAAGACACTAGTGCCCACTAAAAAGTAACAGTGATAATAATAGATAAAGACAGTAAATACATAGAGATAATTCTATTAAGAAACCCCACTTGTTTGCAGAAATCCTATCAACTTTCTAAAAGTTATGTAAGCTGAACACCTTATAATGGACAGCTATCCAGATTGGATATTTCATGTGATCTGCTAAAGATTTCAGTACTGCTGATAACTCAATGTTGAAGGTATGGGAATGGAGGACCTGGAGAGCTATGAGCAAACTGTCTCCAAATCCAGTGCTCTGGCAGCCTCAGTTCAGCATGCAAACAACCTTCCACTGATGGCAGAAGATTGTGGAATATATCCATCACACAGATATGTTTGAAACCCAGCAGAATCTAAGTTCATTTCTCTCTCTCCTTATAAACTTCTTCTGAACTGTCAAGACTTGTCCCCAAAGTAAATTAGGAACTAGAGGTTGTAGGCTACAATAGCACTATGTTGGAAGAATACCCAAATTAATGTCAGAAGGGTTCTTACCATAACACTGCAGATAAGAACCATTGACTTCAACTTATGTGCTGCACCCTTCTAGTTCTCATGGGTTCTGGCTTAAAATGTGATCCACACATCAGCAAAACATATTGTGGGGTTGAAAAATTGTCAGAGATGACTTGGATGGTAGAGAACTAGAGACTAAGTCTACTGTCAAGAGCAATGCAAGACTAGTCAATGTAGGTCAACTAGAAGGGAAGTCAGAAAGGAGTTGGAAGTCAGAACATGAAGAGGACTTAGAACTTAGTTGAGAGACCAAGTGGGATCTTAAGATGTGTTTGGACTCAGAATCTCACATTTTTTATGGAAGATTCTGGGCAACATTCTTATCATGTGAAATGCCATGTGACATCTAAATATAGCAATGATAAGATCTATGCTAGATGAATAGATATCTGCCATTGCAAAACTGACTATATCAAACTATATCCCTCATTATATCAAGCTGTCTGACAATGAGAGGGCATTATTACACAGGCAAGTACTCCTGGCAACTGCCTACTTCCTTTATTTCATTGGAATTGCAGCAACACTCTACCAACATGTCAAGTCTCATTCCAAAAAGGTGAATAGAAACTAGAGGTCATAGGCTATGATAGCACTATGTTGGAAAAAAGTTGGAAGTAATGTTGGAAGGATTTCTGACCATAATGGTAAAGGTGAAAACTGTCAGCTTCAGCTTATGTGCTGCACCCTTCTAGTTCTTGTGGGTTCTAACTTAGATGAGTGGTCCACATGGCAGAAGATAATTACAGGATGTCAGAAGGGTGTCAGAAAATGATTGAAGGTAATGATGACTAGAGTTCAAGTCTAGTGTTGAGGGCAAGATAGGACTAGTTGACATAAGTCAACTAGAAGGCAAGTCAGAAGAGAGTCAGAAGGTTGGAAGTGAATCAGAGAGACTAGAGGTGATCTTAGTCAATATTCAGATTGGAGACTATAGTACAGAACAGAGCTACTTAAATATGGGTATAGCTAATTGTAATAATAAAAGCAGAAGTAGCAATGCTATGGATATGAGGAATAATAAAAGTCCTTGACACATAATAATGTGGCAGAAACAAGAGCAGAAAGGTAATTGAGTAGAAGAATACCTGGAGACAGTAATTGTATTGTGAGCATCAAATAATAAAAACAATAGTTCAGAGTTTAGTAATGAGCAGAAAACATTGGAAGCATAGCAGGGAATCATAAAGCAGAGTCAGAAAGTGTCAGAGAATGTCAGAAGAGATTGCAGATATAACACAACAAGCCAATTACAGGCAACAACCATATCACACATCAGCGCTTTCTGGAGCAGCATGGGTCAACAAGTTGATTTATGGGCATCCTGAACATATTTTTAATGAGTCAGGGATGAGATTACATGTATTCATGTCTTTTTGTGCCCACCTCCAATTTATTTGCAACTTTACTACATCCTAGAATGGTGTCATCATTGGAGATGCATGATCAACAAACAATCATGTCTCAATGTGTGAGCATCACAGATTATTGTACAGTACACCTTCTCATAATGCATAGCCTCATAATGCATGTTTATCATAATACATTGGATTTTTAGAGGTACAAAAGGTCTTCTGTCAGCCAAAATGCATGCTGATAATGCATAATTCTCATAATGCATCACAACTTGGGTAAAACCAATGCTATGCATTATGTGAAGGTGCACTGTAATAGCATGGGACACTCAAAATATGTGATGTCAATCTCAACTACTAAATATAGGCCAGAATCCATCATTAAAATGCAAGATTATAAGTCTGAACACATCCTTTGTTAATATTCAGATTGTGGATATAGGGTGGAAACCAGCTACTTAAATATGTGAATAGTTAATTGTATAGCTAATCAGAGAATAGTAACTAGTAGCAACAAAGTCATAATAGAACTGAGAATCATAATAAGTATCAGAAGTCATATCTCAGAGCTGGAAGAGGTATCAGAAATGTTCATAAAAGAAGTATTGCTCTCACAGGGATCAAGGTATTGTCAAGTATAAAAACTGCAACAAGTTGAATAGAAAACAGGGTATTGTGATTATCAGAAATATCAGAATAATGTCAGAAAGAATTGTAAATGTATCAGAAGCATAGTTAAGGTTTCAGGATATGACAGTATTCCCCCTTTAAGGCAGAACTATTGAGACCTTTAAGGTTTCAGAGAGTCATGGATCTTGGAGTTAATTTTCATGCAGTCAGTATAAGAGTCAGGGAGTTAGATTGTGAAAATTTTTGTCACTCAAGTTAACCACCTACATTGCCATCATTGGTAACACCCTCTAGAAGTACTTTTCTGAACAATGTTGTCCTCTGCCCAATCCTCAAACACTGAACTTCTCATGCAGGAGTCAGCAAAGCTTATGGATCAGTTCAAGTGGTCAAAGAGGCAAGATGCTGTGCAAGAGGAGAAGAAATGGAAGAAGGCAGAAGAACAACTTCAGAAGGTTGAAATTTACAGGCTCATTATCTGTCTATCTTGGAGTCAACTATTTCAGCTATTTTGTATTCAGGTTCATCATCAATATGGACCAATGGTGAAGGTGTTTCAAAGTGGTTTGGAAAGATGTTCAGGGTTGCAGGTTCAAGCATGGAGACATAAAATATACTGGTGAACCATTTGCATATTGTTGAGAAGCTGGAGAGTAGAAGAATAAGAACCAGCCTGAGTAATGATTTCATAGGGACTAAGGTATTTCTCTGAGAGTTTCTTGGAAGGCCAAGTAGTTTAGAAGAATTGTGCTTTGACCAAGACCTTTTGTCTGACTCAGAAGTTCAGAAGAGGTTTCTGACATGCATTGGCAAGTCCTTGATATTGATGCTGAGCTTCAGCTGTCTCAATTGTCTTATGCTTGCCAGTGTCTCACCACATCACAGCACTGACTTACACTCCAATGCTGTCACTTCTCTTTTCCCCACCCAACACTCCCTTTTCATCTTGGATGTTTCTCACTGAATTACTCTGAATCTTGATACTTCAGGTCATTATGGCTCTTTGTACATTATAATATAAGCTTGACACAGTTCTGATTGTATTTCACAGCCTAGTGTTCCATGAACCTTGTTTTCTTGTAACTTCTAACTATATCTGTAGATGGTCACCAGTAGAGCCTTGTGGAAATGGAGTGACCCATTTGTGTCCCTATTCAACCCTAGAACCTGGGTCTGGTGCAAATTTGTATTTGAATTTTCTGCAAGATTTCCATCTCCAACCCTTAGGTGACTATCTGCAACTATATGCTTGCTTTTAGTAGCTCTTTCTCATGGCACAAGCAAAGGCACAAGAATATACATGTGTCAAGAACTCATTTCCAGGTAAGACCTAGTGTTTCCAGGCAAGTAGTAACTCAGTAGAGGCAGGGGAGATAACTGTAGACTCTAGAAATATCTCTGGAAACATGTTCTAGCACTACAACAAGGAGAGGGGTCAAAGGTGGATGTCAGGTTCAGCTTATGTGCTGCACTCCCTTCATTTATAATGTCCAATTTGCAGATGACAATCAGCAGGCTAGCTCAGAGGTAATAGCATGCAATACTCAACTTTGTGACTAGAGATTGGTCAGAAGAAATCAATGGAGACCAGAGATTTTGTTGAGAGCAAATAATGTCAACAAGAGATGATTTAGCAAGCAGGGATAGTTGAGGGTGTTCAGAGATAGCTTAGCTAGTGAAAGAGAGGCTAGTAATGATAGGAGTAGTGGTAGTAATTAAAAAACTGCAGTACTACAGTAAAATTAAGGTACTTAAATACTAAGGAATATAACTACCCAGAGTAATACTGAAAAGCACTAAGTAACATGGAGAAGTAAGTGGGTCAAATAAAAGAGGCACAGGATGATAACTAGAGGATACAAACTAAATGCTAATGCAAGGGATATACTGTTAAGAGACTAGTGTTTTGTGGCTGAAACATACTAATCAAAAAAGGGAACAGACTTGAGTAAAGCAGAGTAAAGCAGAGATGAGGTGGAGAGTCAAGAGAGTGTTGAGATTGATGTAAATCAGTCCAGAGTACATAGGCAGTTAATGCAACTGGTATATGACAACTTGTCATGCTCCAGTACAACATTACAGCATGTCTGACACACTGTAATATTGGAGTCAAGCAACAGATGTTTAAGTGGTTTTACTGTCTCTTAACCCATCAGTTATTACTATGCAAGTTACTACTTGTGCCTCCAGAAAGTAACCAACTACTGTGTTTTCATACAACAGCACATTTTTATCCCATACTTTTTGGTAATATTAAAAGTAGTCTTAGCCTATATCTATTTCACAAAATCCCCTCATGTACTCAGATGAAGTTTTAGAGAAATTTTATTTTGAGTCTGTAATTTTTGGAGAACCCAGAGCATGTGAATACAATCCTAATGCAAGTCAAATCATATTTCCTTGAGCAGATTTAAGGAGATAAGGGCTAAACAAAATACCCCATATCATTATGCATGTTACAAATTCCCTATGTGGTACCTGCTATGCAATTCTTTTCTTTTTATTGAACAATTATCACATGAGTAGCCATATTTGGACTAGCCAACTACAACAGTAGTTATACTTAGAATACTGCACACAGACCACTGTAGTTTACTATAAGTAGACCTTTGTACTCAGGTCCTACTCTTCAGCTTGACCTAGGCAAATATAGCTTTTGTGACAACCTCATTCAGATCCCTGAACTCAGAAAAAACTCAAAACTCTTAGACTGAGTCTAAAGGCTCATTGAACCTAAGCTTCTCCCAGAATGAGACTTAGCAACTCAACAGCTTTCCTTTACCATAGGAAGTGTGTATTATATTGAACTAAAGAATATAACATGCGGTTTCATCACTGTTGTACTGGAACTTGAACTCTGAACTAACAAATTTAGCTTTGAACCTATAACAAAGACTTAACTGCCATAACAATGCATCAAGAGCACCAAAAAAGCAGCACTTGGAATGCAAATATTTGCTCAAGAATTCCACAGAAAATTATGACTCAACTTGTGTTAGGATTGTATTAATTAAATTTATATCTTCCTAAAAGGATGAGCTTAGAACTTCTTTTCTCAAAAAATTCATATCACTGCAGGGAAAGATTGCACTTATTTTATGAGGGAGGTAGCCTCACAATATTATGAGATTTTGTGAGATAGAGATGGGCTAAGACTACTTTGAATATTGCCAAAAGTTATAGAATGAAAATGTGCCATTGTATGAGAACACAGCAGTCAGTTACTTTTTGGGGGCATGAGTACAGCAATGGACAGGCATAATACAATAGCATTACAGCAGATACATATTCACAAGGATTTGGTGTATGTAAATAATCTAAATTGCATCATGAAGGTATATTATGAGACTATCTTCATGCCCACTCTCACAAATATCTGGACACATACTGCCTGCTATATTTAGTCTAAATGTTCAGCTTTTATACAATCTTTTTCAGGATATTTTGAAACCTGTATATTGCAGTTGTATGTAGTGTGAATACACCATGTTTTGAATCATAAAGATTGGTCCAGTGTTTCTTAAGTCATTAGCAATACATAACAGACATTCTCACCTCATTGCCATGCATTTTTGCCTTTAGAGGACATATTTTCTGTTCTGTGAAGCTGATATCTCAGGAACTAATAAACCAATCTTCATAATTCAAAATATTATGTATTCAAGTTAAGTAGAATTATGATATGCAGGCATTGAGATGTCCTGAAAAAACTTGTGCACATATTGAAAATTTAGGCTAAACATAATTTCTTTGTAAAAAGGCAGTATAAATCCAAAATTTTGTGGAAATGAGCATGAAGAGCAACTGAGATCATTCAAATCAAGTCCTTGTGGAGATGTATTCACTGCAATGGTATTGCATTATTTATGTCTGTCTCTATACCTGTATATGTTTTTTCAGGATTCAGCTATATGTTCACTTTCACCAAGACTCTCAGATATTATGTAGAAATCCAGCTTTCAGGTAAATAAATCTAATTATCTTTATTGTGTTGCTCAGATACTAATTTTATTGTAGCTTTTACAGAGTATATTCCATTAATTGAGTACAAGTACATCTTCAAATAAATATCTAATGGCCACTCATTATCGTGGTTCAAAAGTATATATATTTCAATTACCTGGATATATTATAGATCTGCACCTTATGATTTTGTTCTACAAATAATAGTTCTCAAATAATCTTTTTGACAAGAGTCCTAGTTGAATGACTCCGGCAATCTAGCACTGTCATAATATTTCTCACTGAAGTTGTTGTAAGGCTCAAAGTCTATTCGGGTCAGTCAGCTCCTCGCCATTGCACACTATCAACAGTTCACCAATAGCAATCATACAGATCATATGAAATGATACATGAATTTCATAAACGATGCGACGTTCAAAGGGATCAGGTAATCTTCAAGTTCGCTAGCTCTATACATACAACTTGAATGGTGGGTCTCTCCATAGGATCCTGTTTCCAGTACTTTTCAAGTAATTTCCAGGAAGCGTCGTTCAACCATTTTGAATCAAGACGCTTAGGGCGCTTTCCATCACGAACTAGGAACATTGCTTTTGATTCCGTGAGATTATAGAAGGGCATCTTTCCAGTGAGAATCTGCCTCCTAGTTAAATTCTATTACCATTTCCATTTATTTAAAGAAACATACGAACCTCCAGAGCCACCATGGCGAAGCAGTATATATCTGACTCTTTGGTGAGCAGCTTGTTTGTGGCTTCCTCGCTATCGTCAGCGTCTAAAACCTCTGGAGGAACATATCTCATGGAGCAACATTATAAGTTGTTAAAATTTAATGTATGCTTCTAGATGACACACCTGTAGACGGGCGAAATTTTTGTGGTGTAAGCGCCATCGACTTTCATCACTCGGGATCTTCCGAAATCTGATATTTGAGGAATCACTCGGTTTTCGGTTACATGGATAAGGATGTTTCTCTGGAGATGGAAAATTAAAATTCGCATGATCATTTGCACTTCATGCTCACCCCAGTTAAATCACCATGGACGATGTTTTTCTCAACATGGAGATATTTTAATCCTGACGCAACTCCTTTTATCTGCACAGGATAACGTTAATAATGCTTGCAATGGCAGAACATGTAAAATTTCTTACTATAGCCAACTTATCGGCGTCTGGGTGATTGTCTAGGTAGCTTACTACGTCGCCAGCAGTCCGGAAAGGAGAAACAAGACCGCGAGAGCCAGTGATTGTTTCATCCACAGATATTCCGAATAGCGGCAGGATATTTTCATGTTTCAGTGTGCCCCAAATTCCAAATTCTCTTTGTAACTTCTGTTCAGCGTCGGATTTAGCCATCAACATTCTCGCCATTCTGTATCATTCACGGTTGCTTACGTTATGGAATTTTGCTTTATCCTGTTCAGTCTTGTCCGAACAAGCTCCGCGAAATACCTTGATGGCAAGCTGGCGGGCAAGTAAGGTTTTGAATGGTCAGTATACTTATCATCCTTATTCATGCATACACTCACATAGCCGGAATGAAGAGTTCCTTTGAGGAATTCGCCTTGGTATATTTCCCCGGACCCTCCACATTTGACGTAACGATGGCTAATAAACTTTATATCTGCGTCGTCGAAATGCCTTAACTTGATGATTTCCAAAGAAAGTTAGCAAACATTGGGTTCTCCAAAAGAAGGTACTTACTGTCGGTAAATCAAATTTTTCAGCTGTCTCCATTTTTTGATTATACCCGGTGCGTCAAGGAAGTGCGATGATGTCCAAGAATTTCTAATCTGTCTATAGTTTAAATATCTTTCTCTGGGAGTGAAACGTGCTTAGGAGAATGACTTATAGCACGAGATCATGCACCCCTGAATCGTAACTCAATTGACATGCCGTACTAGCTGAGAAGTTCTGCAATGAGGATTTTGACTAGACGCTGAGAAGACATCCAGAAATTAGTATCATACAATGAAGTGTAGTCCATCTTAACTTAATCTACATCCGACCAGTAGGATCACGATCATCCTCTTTTTACGCGTGGTGAGTAGATGTCTCAGTTAGAACTTTGCAAGCTAGACTTTCCATATCGAAGACTTAGATGGAGAAACTTGCTCATCGATAACATGCGCAGGTTAGATAGCATAGCAAGATCACTGTATCTCGAAAGTCAACAGCTGAATAGTCATATTGATACAACCATCGATTAGCATCAGAATCAAATAATGAAAGTGGAATATACTTCGTGATAACAAATACAACTCACACACAGTTCTTTGGCAAAAGCACGTAGGCTGCAGATAATCTGACAACTACAACGTTGATGTATGTAATAATATGAGAAACTGAAAGATATATACTGTTAGTTGAATAAGGACTTAACGGGAGAAATCACACTGACTGTTCAAGATAACGGCAGAAGGTTCCACATGTATCGAAAAAAACTGCAAAACAAACACATTAGCCGAATGACTGCACCAAAATTAAAGTCTTACCGAGGGATGAAAGACGGCGCAGAATACTCGGAATCCTAATTGACACGTTAGCACCGATATTAGTCGATCACTTTTCCATTTTCTTACCGCTTTAATTCTGTCACAAACTTCAATTACCGTTGGTCTTTGGCGAGCGTCCTCCCTCCAGCAGTCCTCAATTACACTACACAGATCAGTGTTAGAGAGAACCGAAGCAGGGAGAGTCGGTCGCTTTCCAGCAAGAATAGCAAAAATAACCGCGCTGTCGTTTTTCTTTTCGAAAAATGGAGGTGAACCAGTAAATATCTACGAAATAGGCATGATCAATGAACCATATAATGCGACATAATTAAGCTTACCTCGACCGCAGTCATGGCAAAAGCAAATATATCCCCTTCAAGTGTCAATTGAGGCTCAGCCATGTCCATGCTCTCCGTCGGATTCAAAATCTCAGGAGCAGTCCAGCGACAATTTCCAGCCGTTTTAGCAGACGTAAACTCAGTCGACGTAATCATCGATGCAAGCCCATAATCCGTAACGACGGCATGGTGATCGTTTGTAATGAGTATATTTGCCTGATAATGGGATAAATGCCCCGCGCCATTCCTTGAGAACATATATCACTAACCCCTCGTAAATCTCCATGTACGACCTTCGGTTGAAACATGTGTAAATATCTCAAACCAAGAGCAATTTCGTGAACCTATATCTCCAATGATTAAGTAGGACCATTTCACGAGAAAGTGTATTATCAAAACCAGATGCAGTTTAGCGCCATCGTCAATGGAATATTTCTTCGTGTATTGCATGATATTTCCTTCGGAGAAATAAGTAAGAACGAGTGCAGGCAGCCTTCCTTCAAGATACACGAAGCCGTAAAAATGGGCGATATGCTTATGCTGAAGCCGCTTCCAAACCTTGCCTTGTTCGTTGAGCTCCTTTGAAAACCACCAATTGTAAGTTGTGGTTGACAAATAGGAAGTAAATACCAGAACTCATGCCTTCTTCAGCTGCTCATAAAACTTCTCTTTCCGGGAGCTTGCACCGCGGAGGACTTTAACTGCGACCTGAGAACATGAAGGCTATTGAGCCATTTTTCTGCCTGTTCAAGTAGGACATACAGTACGAGACCGTAGATGTTTCAAGTACCCCATCCATAGATCAGAATATTCTCCATACCCCACGTAGTGGTCTCCACAAAGTTCGACATCGTGGGTTATGTCCTGCAAAGAGGTGAATTGGAAGCAGCATGGCATCTGAGTCGCTGCGACCTTACGAGTGAATCAAGCTGGTAATCGGGAGGGCCCGGGCCTTCCATCTTGGAACTTCGCAGAAAACAGGATAAGTGAGGGAAGGAACCTAAGACAGCTAATGCTGTGCTTTGGGATGAGAAACTATCTATACGAACTGTTCTTGAGAACCTAGATCCCTTGATTGAGCTTACGTATCCTATTGCATACGTGTATAGCCCCTTCAGCGCCACGTTGAAATCCCCAGATCGGATCTAGCAGTAAGATTCGGATCTAGCAGTAAGATTCAGGGCTCTGGAGTCATGTCTGGGACAAATTAACGCCTAATCGGGCGTTAGCTAACGCCTGATTAGGCGTTAACTAACGACAAATGGGGTAACATCTAACACTCATTCGGGATGCTGTTAACATCGTGGTGAGCATTGCCCAGCTTACAGCTCGGTCAAGTATTAACTGAATTATTGTTGAAATGGACAATATTAAACATATAACTCAATATGAAAGAGAAAATTTATAAGAAAATGTTTTATTTTTCTCCAAAATGACATGAATAGCTACAAATAAATAAATAAGTAATTACAGTGGCATAAAAAATAATGCATGTAGGTTTCACTAGCAATAAATTTTGAA
>JASFDH010002296.1:0-11360 GCA_036937195.1 Nidularia pulvinata | reverse complement strand
TTGCACTTAATAGGTCTTTCATTGACATCAAGCTCTAGAGGCTTCAGTGATTCCTTAGGAGGAATCATGTGGGCACTCCTTCAGTTGGCAGTGGAAATCCTAGTGGTCTCAGTTGTTGGCTGAAGCCTGTGGAGACCAGTGCATGCATCATCACAACTAGAGGGCTGATGAATAGTATTAGTTCATGCAATGCATACCCTCACTCTAGCCTTTGCTCTACTGCTTCTTCAGCCATGAACAGCAACAGAGATCTAGTTACCTCTGCAGTTCCATGGAGAGTGACCTCTGCTGTTGAACCAGAACTCCTGGAGCAAACACCATCTGGAATTATGATTGGATTGCCAATGGAGGATGTAGGAGTCATGTCAGTGTTCCTGTTATCTTCAGGATCAACCTCCTCTCCCTCCTTGACAATCTGCTCAGCAATCTGGATGAGAAACTCAGCCTTCTCAATTATATTTGTCTTTGAGCCAAAACAGAATGTCCACATCCTTGAGTAGTGTTGGAAGCTTGGATTTATCAACATCATAGTAATATTCAGGATTGACAGAGATATCTGGCCATGGAATCAATGGCATTTGCACATCAGGAGGCAAAGAAAATTCTACAATAAGATGAAAAGAGATGCAAAAGAAGAGAAGAATAATATTCACCCCAGAACGCATCCAGAAAGCTCTGGAGAACTTTCTTAATTTGCATTGCATTTCCAGACATGAGGTCAAGGGAAGGGAATACAGGAATACCATCTTTATTGCAAGGAATGCTGATGGGGCATGGGTAAAAGGCTGTGGCATGTCTGTGTCATCTGTGCAGTCTGTGCAATGTCTGTGCCATAGTGCTAAAGCTCTGTGCAAAGGCATCTGTGTAAGATTCACATCCGTGCTGGCTGGGCTTTAATTTAATGAGTCTGTGCACAATGCTGTGCAATTTAAAAAGTTTATACCACCTATCACTAACCAATCACTTAGTCAATTCTGAATTAGATAGGAAATATAATTTATCTGATTCTATCTAGATGTCTAAATATTTTTGGTTCTACTTCCTGTTCCTTCCTGTTGGGCATGGTTTAGGGCAAGTCTTCTGCTCTACTTGAGGTCGAGGTGGATTCATAATGAAATCAGATCCATGCTACGGTGGTGGTAAACATAGTAAGATATCTGTGAAGAAAATATAAATAACACTCATACCTCTAATTCTCCATCACTTCCTTCTTGATGTCCATGGTTCCAAAACTCAGGTAGACCAGTATATGGATTCCAATCTTGATGTTGTCCAGCATCAAGTCCCCACTGATAATTACATGTAATCCCTGTGCATGCTGAAACTTTGAACATTTCCTCTTTGAGATGCTCTAGGCATTCCGTTTCAACATCAACATTAGTGTCCAGTGATGGAAATGCACTGAATTGAAGCTCCCATGCTTCCTCAAGCAGCTCTTCTTTGCTAAGACCTTGGTATTTGGGGTTAGACTTGAAGTGAGCCGATATGTAGATGGTGTGAGCATGAGCTTTGGGTAAAAGTCCGAGCCAAAAGCATTGAAGTTTCTTGTCTTTATCCATAATATGCTGTTCAAACCAGTTCTAAATTTGAGCACGTTCAATCAGTGAAAGAGAGCCAACAATTGGTAGGACTGTTGCTGTTAGTGATTTTTTTGCCTTTTCAAGGTATGTTTTTGCTGGTATTGTTTCTTCGAGTTTACCAAGGTCATTTAGTGCTAGAAGTTTCATAAGAACGAACTTGTGAGGTGTAAGAATCTTGTCAACAAGTCTTGAATAAGGAATAGATGATGGATCTGCAAGAATATCTTCCAAGGTGTCGACTTCATGGGCATGTTTCCACTTCCTAGCTAAATAGCTGTAAGTGAAGTGAATTGAGAACAAACCTTTAAAAAACTTACTCAAAATTTCCTCCTTGTTTTATGATCCGTTCATAATGATCAGAAGTCAGATGGAAGAGTGGACAAGGAGGCCAGGAACCAATGAGCTGGCAAAGGTCTGATGTTTCTTTTTCAGAGGGTAGAGGGCAAGAATGCTCATCCTACGATGAATGGTTTCAAATGTTAGGGGTAAGTTAGTTATTTTAAGAAGGGTAAGTCTCCATACAGAAATAAAGGATTTTGTTGCTTGCAAAGGGCAGAAATCAGATGTAAGCTAGGAGGAGAGGCACCAGTGAGCTGGCAGACATCGAGTATTTTATTTTCTGAAGCTAGAGAGCTCATCATCATTCATCACTATCCAAACAGAACTTAATTTACACTCCACTGATGCTCATGGCTTGCACAGACACTGACTGGCTTTTCTGTGCCATTCTTTAGTTCATTATCAAGTTTTAAAATAGGTCTGTGCAGTATCTGTGCCAGTCTGTGCCATTCTGTGCAGGTCTGTGCCATTTTGAATGAGCCATGTACAAGTCTGTGCAGGTCTGTGTTGCTCAGTGCCAGTCTGTGCTTAGGTCTGTGGCAATCTGTACCAAGTCTGTGCCAATTAGTTCCAGGTCTGTGCAAGTCCATGCATCTTGTGTGGTCTTCTTGAAACTTGAAATAATCCTAGGTATAATAAAGTTGATTAAGACTAATTCCTTAGTATTCAGCACTGAGAAAGTATTCAGCACTGAGAAAGTTCATACTGTATTATTCTCATTTTATATCACTAGCATACAAAACTGAGATGCTCAGCAGCTTAGTCAGTACTAAGTGTCCTGTTGTCTTTGAGTCTCAGATTTGAAACACTGCTACACAACTTCTATTGCTCCTAGTTCTTATATTATGATTTAAGTATTTTTAAAAGACCCTCAAACACCAGAGAGACTGAAATACTGAAGGTTAAGAGGCAAGAAATTAAATTGAACTTAAATGGCTTTAAAGCACATATGTGAGTATCTCATTATCTTTGAATCTCTCTCTTTAAACAATTACTATACAATTTTCACTACACCCAACTCTTATATTGAATTCAAACAGCTCCAAAGACAATCAAAAGACTAGAGAAATTAGAATACAGAAGATTATGAAGCAAGAAAGGCTTGCAGTCGTTATTCAGCTGACATCTGATGACCAAGGTGAGAATATTTGATGCTTGTAAAGGATTTATCTGAGAGAAATAGTATTTCAGCCTCTTAATTGCAGTCTTATGGAAAAGATTAGGACAGCCATGCATCTGTGCCAAGTCAATAATGTCTGTGCACAGATGCCACGGCCTTTTCTCATTGCCCATGCTGATGGGTTGGGATTGTGGCTTGCCTAGACGACATCCAGCTGAAGTATACATGTCCGATGAGTAGTGGTAAATGACTCATGAGGGAGCACTTAGTCGGCATGGGTGAACCATGCTTCTTGGAAATCCTCACTGTGGCTTTGATTAGGGGCCAGTTTGGTGCTCATGAGTGTGTCATATCTGGTATTCAACCTAGCAGTGGTACAGATTAGTGAGTATCAAATATACATAGAACAAAAGTAGCACTTATGTCCCAGAGATTACACCATCATTTTCGTCATGGTAGGCAAATGCTAACATCATAATGGTTGACCCCAGTAGTCCTCTGCTGCAGATTGCTTGCAGGGCAGCTTTCATGAGAAGTGGAAATTTTTCCTGGTTCCTATGAGGACAGTTCAATTTATTAAATATAGAGAAAGTTATCACAAATACGAACTTTTCAGTTGCCTGGATCATATCCTTGGCTTTAGTCTTCCACATACCCTGGTCTGCATTCTGCCAGAGTTGCTTTAAGGCTTTATTCCGGAGTGCGCCACCTGAAAGTTGAGGAAATTCTTTCTTGACTATCTCTTGCTTTGCTTCCAGCTCCTTGGCATTTGCTGCTGCAAAATGATCTCGAGGTGCGAATTCACTGGTGAATAGAAGAAGTGTACAAGACACCTTGTTGAGAGCTTCTGCATTGGGCTTAACTGAACTGGCTGACTTGTATAATGTGGGATTCTTTTTCATTACGTTTCCAAAGTGGTTTGTGAAGCGATGCTCCACTGCCTAGCAATTAGACAGTTAGACAATGTTTTAATAAAGAAAAAAAGACTCGTACCGATTTCCACTCAGACCGCTGATGGTCTTTTGGGAGTTTATCTACAGAAAAGAGGGAATGTTCCATGATTTCCTTGGCAGCAGATGTCTTCCATGTCATGAGAGCCATACAATGACCTTGCCAGTCTGGATCAAGCTCAAGAACCTTAGCCTCAAAAGTAGGTAAATACCCCTCAATGTGCACAAGTTGATTTGGGGTGAATGGGAACTTGGAAGGCTGAGCTCCAGGCGGCATTGGAGGATTGAGAAGGGAATTCAAATGGGGTGGAGATATTGAAGGCGAAAAGCAGAATAGTGTAAATGCATGAATTGAACGAGGGCAGTATAAGTCAGTTTAAACTTAATAAAGTATTTAAGTCAGAAGAATAAGCCACCAAGAGACTCATATGTACATGTCCTAGAATAACATAAATTTCTCCATGGATGTTGATGTTGATGAAACTCCCAAATTTCCGCAGTAAATCGATCTTGCATTCCTGTACCAGAGGTTCCTTGTGCTATCAGAAATGGTCAAAGGTGAACTGAGATGAGAGAATCATTCTGGTTGTTTCAATAGACTGAGATATACCAGATCTCGCTAACTTACGGCGCCGAGTTGCACTGCTAATTTTTTCCACATGTACGTTCCTGTAGCGGAGGCTTTACACTCAAAACAGTAAGTTTGAAATGGGAACAAAGAAAGTAGCGGCTGATTTTAGTCAATTCTGTATAGGGTCGATCTGTAACTTCCATTTCAGTTTCTCATATTATTCGTAGTCTGACAAGCAATATGGGAAAGATGACTTTAGGGTGCGATGGTTGTATGGACTAACATGGATATCCGTTTGAAATTTACGGATATGCGTTTTTCGAGCTCAGTTCTTAATATTTCTCTCTAAAATTCCTCACATCACCCTAAAGCATATAGCACAATGTAAAAATGAAATATCTAAGTGGTATAATGGAAAATACAACGTGACGGTAGAACGGATAGCATGGAACACGGATTATCTATGATTTTCCATTTGTTTCATATCCAGGGACTTAATGGCTGAAATAATTAAAATTCTGGGAATAAGTTGTTTATTGGGTACTCATATTTTATAGGTACATAAACGTCCAATTTCAATTAAAAATGTGTAGAATTCAGCACAGTGGCCGTATTATAACAGGGGAAAGTCATATTTTTTATCTGTGTTAGTCAGCGCTCGCCGCCATGGGCGCCATGTAATTCGAGATCAAGAATTGTCCGGATCATGTGATCGACGGACCAACTTTGAGATCGGCAAGTGCGCGCGAGTCTTGCATAAGTGCTAATAAGCTATATATGTATTGCATACAGATTGCATGCAGATTGCACGCAGCTGTTACCCAAGTGTCCACGCAAAAAGGTAGCTGCCCGCATTTGAGTATCCTCCTCTGGCTGATCCTATCCTAATCGAGAAAAGCTAACTCCGAAGAGATGACAAAGGTGCAAAGGATCGAGTCCTTCATTCAACTGGTCTATAAGTTGCGCACCGGATCTTTCTTTAGTGAAAGCCTCCACATGGAAATGTAAATCTTGAAACACAGAGTATGAGAACACCAATAGATTCTAGTCGTTTCAAGAGCAATTTTATTCTTGAGATATCCAGGAGAACCCAGCAGTGCGATGAGTCTAGCACTGTTTCAGTGAATGACAATAAGATAGGATATTTTCCGTCAGCAGAGTCAAGGGAGATATCCGCAGAGTTCTTCATCCATGTTTCATACACCTCGTAACCTGAAGGGGAAACCCAAGACTCGAAGGTCTCCATGGAGAGAAATAGTCGGTGAGAGGACTCGTAAAGAATGGCTGGGAATGCCTAAAACACAAGCATGAAACTTGTAAATACTACAGCAATTACTGAGTGTTTGCTACTTAAAAATTCCCGATAACTGCGCAATTTGGATACGCCGAGCTCAGAAATATTGATCGGCATGTCGACGATATTGGGGGTGTGAGCACCGAGATACAAAACTCTCCACAAGGGGACAGAGTGAATGCAAGAGGTAAAGATGTTAAGCAAAGATATAGCAGTATAGGACAAGTAGAGTTGAAGCGACTCTTCTGATGAACGTCACAAATTCAACTGTATTTATAGGAAACCAAGGGGCTAGTCTGGAAGGTGATGAAATTGCGAATGATAGGCAAGAGGTGAACAATGAGCAGTCTTGACCTAAGATGAGTACGCGGAATATGTAAGAGTTAATGAGTGTGAGCAATAAAAAACGAGAGTCATATTCGTCAAATACCAAGTCAGAACATTTTGGAGAGAGCAATTAGTGAAGTTCTATTGTGCTCATTTATCACTGAGTTGCAGACGGTCGAATCAAAAGCGAGTCATCAATTTATTGGTCCATTTTTGGAATGACCCCTGAGTGATATCCCGGCGCTTAGGGATATGTGAGAACCATGACGTGTCACCAGCTTCTGACTCGTAATATATTCAGATTCTGACTCATAAGTATTTCAATGGTTAGTCGGCACTCTGAAGCCAAAGTCTCTGCGGAGTTATAAAATGTTTCAAACAAGCCGCCCTGCCTATCCCACTATCAAGGTGCAACCCCACTATTAAATTACAATCCCACTATCTATACTATTATACTATAATCCCATTCCCACTACACTCGTATAGCCTCATGTGCATGTTCTCAGTGGTAAATGTTCCAATGCAAGACTTTAAACTATGCAGATCATGAAAGTGCCAAAAACCCTAGGAATCCTGTCAATTGTGATAGATTCTACATCAATTCAGCAAAGTACCTTAAAGTGGGACAAAGTATCTGGTTTGACAGAATATTTTCAAAAACAGTTGTCACTGGCATTTATAGCTTTCATGCTTCTGCATCTGCCTGTGCTGAATTCTGGAATGATAGCTTCTTGGAAAATGAACAGTGTTAAAGATATATCCCAGCATCAGATATGGCATGCTTTTATATAAGAGACAATTTGACAGGTTGCTGAAGGATCAACTACCACATTAGAACTACCTGATCATATTTCTATCAATGATGTCACAAGGCATGCATTTGGGAAATTGGGAGAAAATGGCAAAGTGCAGAAAATCATTTCAGCAATGAATGCACACACAAATATAAGAGAACTGCAGATCTTATTACACCTGATGACCCAGCTACTATAGTGGGTATTGATGAGAATTGTGCTGTTCCTGCATTGACAGGTGAAAATGCAGGCTTAGCTCTATATGATGCTGCTCAAGCCAGGGTTAATGCTCAAAATGCAATGGATGCTGATTACAACTCTGATGAGAATTCAGAAAATGGATCAGTACTTGAGTTCCAGTAAAAATGGTTGTATTGGATGGAATTGTAATGGGACCAACAGTAAGTCAATATAGTTTATAGTTCATTTGCCACCCACATGCTAATATTTTTGAAAGCACTGTGCCTTTGAGGGTTGCACTCAGGATTGTGCAAATCTGTGTCATGGTGTTTTCTGTGCTCAACATGACATTATTCAACATGGCTTATGCTGTGTAAAGAACTGTGACAACCTAAAGTTGGATAATTCACAAGCTTGTCATGAACACCAAGATAGGTGGTACTCTCATGTTGTCTGCTATGGCTGACAGTCCTTACTTGGAATTTGGAGACTCCTTAGATGTTCAGAGGAAGAAAGACATGAATGGCTTCCTGGCATAAATCAACAGGTTCAGTCCCATGAAGAAGTTCAAGCACCAGATCAGCAGCAAAACAATTATTTTGTTGCACCTTGCTTCTACTGTGTGGAAACAATTTGTGCCCCTTGTGGAGTTGTTATTGCATGGACAAAGTTTGCAAAATCAGAGTCTCCAACAAATATACTAAATTTCTTGGAATCTGTCTATCCAACTGCAGAGCTATGTCCAAATTATATTTGCATTGACAAAGCATGCCTACTTCTTCACACTGCAATAAATAATGGGGTCTGGGAAACATGGAAACAAACAACTAGATTTATAGTTGACTCTTATCATTATATCAATCACTGGGCAACTGACTATCTTTGTTGTAAATGGTGTAATCCAGCACCATTGAACGGATCAGCACCTAATCTTGTAATTATTGAATATGACACTCAAGGAGTTCCACACTACAAATGGGCATTTAACACTCAGGTTAGAGATTTCTATGTATCTTACTACACAGATACTTATTTATTTTGTCATGCATGTGAGCAATTGAATGCATGGCTTGGAGGCTTACAGTTTGTTTTCAACAAAATGACTCTTACAAACTTCAATTGGTCCATGCATGCATTACTATTTTTACATACACAGAGAATTATCAGATCACTGGAGAAGAAGAAGGATAAGAAGGATAAGCAAAGAGAAGAGCTGGAGGATGACTCAGATGAGGTGGATATTGACATTGAAAGAGAGGTATGAAGTAAAGATACAACTAGCAAGTGTATGTTGATTCTACATAGACTCTATGTATTGTATTTGTATGAGAACTGATTCTAGCACTTCAAATGTTCATTTGTGTACATACTATGTGCATATAGTGCATATATAGTCCAGCAAATGACTTCATATGAACAAAGTTATTCCAACTACAATTTACACACTCTATATAGACTCTATGTATAGTATATGTATAGCATTGACTGTTCCAGTTAAAATGCTGGTCATACTTAATAGCAAGTCTATGTACACTCTATGTACACTCTACATACAGTCTACATACAGTCTACATACAGTATATTTGTAAGCACAGACTGTGATACTTCACATGTTGGTCATATTTAATTGTAAGTCTATGTACACTCTATGTACACTCTACATATAGTATATGTATAGGCACTGACTGTGCTACTTCAAATGTTGGCTGTATTTAATAGTAAGCCTATGTACACTGTATGTATAGTATACATACAGTGTACATATAGTTAAGCAATTGATCTATTTTGGATAAAGTTAACCAAGGTATAGTGTATGTAAATCATAGGTACAGTCTACATACACTAGGTACACCAGAACTGTGGGTTACATAGAGTATACATAGACTATACATACATATGTAGAGTATACATACATTCTACATATATCTGTGGGGGATTGTAAAGTACAGGCCTGCTGGCATCTCTGGCATCTCTGTTGTAGATTGAATGTTTAGCAGTGTTTGAAACTAAAGGTTTGTACTATTCCAGTGCCCTTTTGCAGGATTTTGCTTCTTTCTCAAAGCCTAGGGCACACCAAAAAACACTGCTACTTCATTGTTGTCCTGGTGTGAGTTCAATCAGAGCACTTTAAATATTTCTTCTTTACTAGCATAGCTTAAATATTCTTTTTATTATTACAGTGGCCTGCCCATGTGTCATTGCCACAATGGCACTCTTCTGTACAACCTTCTAGCTATGTGTCCTTGCTCTGCATTATGAGTACATGCTGTACCTTATATCCATTACCAAACAAAGGCACCACAGCCTTGGCTTGGCTGTGCAGCTAGTTGATGGACACCCTCAGACCTGACTTAGCTGTCTAGGTACACATTAGCTCTGTATGGGTTCTGGCTACCAGGTGCTCTATTTCACACTGCTGTGCTTCCAGTTTTGCTCTGCACTAGCTAGACACACTGTCCTCTGGACTTACAGCTTCTGCTGTTGTGTGTTACTCTGGTGTAGAAACCTGGCTCTGCTGGTATAATAGTTCTGATTACAAATGCGAAATTTCCCTGGTGTTTGGGTGCAGATCTGCATAGGGCATATCAAAGGCACTGTGCTCAAACTGTTCAAAACTGCAATCCTCAAAGCCTTGCCCTGAAAAGGGGAGTTAGGCTGTAAGCTAGAATTGAAGTAAAATCATTCCTACTCTTTCAGTATCACTCAACAACCTTATAAGTTCATGGGAGCAAGGCTGAAACAAGATAGATTCAAAAAGTTGTACAGTATGATATGCTTTAGGATAGAAACTAATATATGGCAGAGTTCTAGCTAGATATAGAGGATGGTCTTCCTTTTCCCTAATCTAACTCTCAGGATTTGTTGAGATGGTCTTCCTTTCTCCAGAATCCAAATAGCCAACTTAATATATGTCCAGAGATGGTTGTCCTTTCTCTCAACTTTGCAATTTTCCCAGTGTGGTCTTCCTTCCCTTTTAAACTCCAAAAAAACTCTCTATAATTTCAGAGATCATATTCCTTTCCCTTAAGCTAATATAGGCAGTGGTCTTTCTTCTGCCTTAAAATGAAATTCCTAAGAGATGGTCTTTCTTTCCCTTGGACTTCACAATGCTACTTAGCTAAATCAAAGGGAATGCCTTCCCTTCCCTAAGATGTTGTAAATTATGA
The DNA here is from genome assembly GCA_036937195.1 of Nidularia pulvinata. NCBI lineage: Eukaryota > Fungi > Basidiomycota > Agaricomycetes > Agaricales > Nidulariaceae > Nidularia > Nidularia pulvinata. The sequence continues at coordinate 1,038 of JASFDH010002296.1, read as the reverse complement.
AACACTTGAGAATTAGTGTCCTAGGACTCATTTATCTCAAGTCAATCCCCCAGCCCTCTTAGTATAAGGTGTAATAAATAGTTTCTGCTGTCAAAGTGCCAGCTCTAGCTAGACAACAAAACTCTAAATCAAATAATTGGCTTGGATCCTTTAACTGAGCAATTTGCAGGAGTTATTGGGCCTGTCACTGCTAGCTGCTTTGTGTGAAGTTGTGGGTGGAATTCCTATTATTATTCCATGGTCTCACCCTCTGGTATTTATCTACCTTCCAGCTGCTATTCTGGGCAAGTTGCTAGTAGATTCTTTGGTAGCCCTGCCAGTGTCTTGGGCATCTCTGTTGAAGATCAAATGCTTATAAGTGTTTCACTGTGGGCATGTGTTGCCTAATCCACTTCTGTAGTATTTTGCTTCCTTCTCAGAACCTAGGACATGCTTGAAAACATTCTTACTTTGTTGCCTCTCTGATGGGGGTTCAAAAGAATGCTGCAAGCAGTTTCCCTTGATTAGAGTAATCTAAACATACTTTTCATTATCATGATATGGTCTGCCCATGTATGATCACTACAACAGCACTCTCCCTGCATGATATTCTAGCCATGTCTCCACAATTTGCTTTGTGGGTACATGTTATGCTCCATGCTGGTTGCCAAAAAGTGCACTGCTACCTTGGCTTAGCTGCACATCTAGGCTATAAGTGCCTTCAGCTCTGGCTTAGCTTTCCTCACACACACCATCTCTACCAAAGGGTGCTAGATGCCAGTCATTATTTTTAATCATGGCTGTACTTCTGTTTTTCTCTGTGCTAGCTAGACACACCATTCCCTGTACTTACAGACTGAGCTACCATGTGTTACTCTGTTTTAGCTACCTGGCTTTGTCATTCTAGGAGTTCTATTGTTTAAAGGTCCAGTCCCAAGGCTGGAAAAAGACCACAACCAGATTGGACTGGACCACAAAAAAACTGTTAGGGCAACACTATCACAAAGGACAAGGCCACCAAATAACAAGAGTGAAGGGCAGAGGATAAGAGATGAGGAT
>JASFDH010002295.1:0-11361 GCA_036937195.1 Nidularia pulvinata | reverse complement strand
AGGGCGAAGAGGGAGGTGATATTGTGCGCGGGACCGTTTGGGTCGCCTCAAATTTTGATGCTTAGTGGGATTGGGCCTCAGGAGCATCTCGAGGAGCACGGCATCAAGGTGGTGAAGGATCTTGCAGAAGTTGGGCAGAACCTAGTACGTATCTTTTCTTTTCGTTTCTTTTCGCTGCTCTGGGTCCCTATACTGATAAATTCTTTCTGTGTAACAGGAAGATCACTTTGGTGTCTCCATGGCATATCGTATCCCCATGGGCGATTCCCTCCTTGCTATTGAGAAACGTCCATGGGTATTCATAATCGAGCTCTTCAAGTATCTCCTATTTGGCACTGGCCTCCTCCTCGCCCCTGTTGTCCAGCTCGTGGTGTTTGCGTCCTCTCTCCTGCTTGACGAGCGCGGCCTCCCATCGAAAACGCAGCTAGCAGACGAAAACACGCTCCCCGACATCGAGATCATGCCCGTGAGTCTCCTCACTATCTGCCCTTTATCACCAAAAACTTACTTTCCCCCTCAATCCCACAGATGGCCTACGACTCCAACTACGCAGTCGTCGACAAAACGCACGGGACCTTCTCCTTCCTCAATATCCTCTTACACCCCAAAAGCTCCGGCTTCGTGCGACTAACCTCCGCCGACCCCCGCGCCGAGCTCGACATCGACCCGCGGTACCTCTCCAACCCCGCCGACCTCCCCCCGCTGCGCGCCGCCGTGCGACTGTGCCTGCGCATTCGCGAGCAGATGCGTGAGAAGGGGTACGTGCTGCAGGAGTGGAAGGGGCAAAGCCCGGACAACGAGAGCGACAAGGCGATCGATGAGTTTATCCGGAAGCGCAATCGGACGACGTACCACTACTCGTCGACATGCCGGATGGCGCTGAGCGAGCGGGGTAACGAGAAGAGCGGGAAGAAGGGGGGTGTGGTAGATGAGGAACTCAGGGTGTTTGGGGTGAAGGGGCTGAGGGTGGCGGATTCAAGCGTGTTCCCGTGGGTGTTGGGCGCGCATTTGCAAGCGCCGGTAGTATGTGTTGCGGAACGGTGTGCGGAGATGGTGTTGAAGGAGAAGAGTGAATGAGACTTCTGAACGATGGTTGTGCCGCGGGACTACGGTAAGTGCGCCGATGTTTTTCGTCGCTGCATGCTTACCTAACTATTATACTGTAGATGCAATATACCTTTTTATATACTGTGGATCTAGATAACGGTACTTTACAAGGGGTTTACCTGTCGGTGATTGGTTTGTTCGGCTCCCTCCTCTCGGCGCTCTTCCATTGCTATGAGCTCTCTTCGCAAGTTTCACTCTTCCTTCTACCAGTTACGCTTTTCTGCTCACCTCCTGCAGAATGGAATCCATAATGACCGCGGGTTTGAGAAGAATTTCGTCCATGCGGTTCAGAGAACCATCTGCTGCGCGCTTCAGCACGATCCGCTCAAGACCCATGTGCACCGTGCAGCCAAATAGGACTGAGGCAGGCCCGTTGTTTTCTGTGCCTACCGTTCACATAGGCGTCCTCCACACGATTTGGATCGAATACCATGCCCTGAAAGCTCCATCTCCGATGAAGTGATATTCTCTCATATAGGGACCCTGAGGTCCGCTGCCATCTTCATGAAGGAGGTGGGCCTTTTATGGAGCGTCGATATGAAATGCTAGAGTTCGAGACCTGCACGCTTCATTCCAGCGGCGGCCAGAAGTTCCAGGACGCACTGCATGAAGTCGTTGACGTGATAGGCATGATCTACGTCAGAAATCCTCATTTACGCCCTAATGATTGCCAGCCATCTATCGGCCACAGTGAAGATGAACATTATGACCATGAGTCAATACGTTGACTTGGAGGATATTCGCTTACCTCCATGTCTTATTCTGGAATAGAGTTCTTCCAAATCATACGACAAGTTCGCTGCCCCAAGGTAACACGATTCAATGACCTATTGACAACATTACAGCAAATGCAACTGCAAAGCTACCTGGACGCACAATGGATCTATGTCCTCTGGAATCTTCTGCATGGTGTTCCAATACAGTGAAGAGCCTCAGCCCCAGAATATGCTTTAGATTCTGAATTTCGTGGGTTCTCGTAATGTTGAGACAACTTATCAAGGCCCCGTTGGAAGCTGGCTCTGGCTTTCAATGTCGGCACAAGCCATAGTGGCATTTCCTACAGGTAAGTCATGAAAATATCCATCTTGGTCGATACTTTGACGACTGTGGTAAATAGCATCATAGATCCTGGACAAGTACCTTAGATTAGAGGAGTAACCAGGTGGGTGGCATTTGATTTCGCGACCGTTAGGACAAGGTCGACTGAAGAATTTCAATGAGTATCAGATTTCCAGCAAAAGAACAAGGAGGTAGAAAATCGAAGGTACCGAGTGTCTTGTATTACGATGAAGCTGGCTCTGTCCGTGCTGTAGGAGCTGAAGCGGTACGGAAGGGCATTCAGGTTACAGCAGAGGATGAAGGCTAGATCGCATGCGAATGGTAAGACATTGCTCGCTTCAATGCTGTACATTCTGTCTGTGCAGTGGCTGTCGTATACTTCGCTGAAGAATTGCTTTCGAAATTAGGTCCAAACTACGTCTACCAGGTGCTAGTAAGCACCTCACCCCAATGGTGGACTGCCTAAAAACAAGAATGTAGTCGGTATCTGCTGGCTTTTTATGATACCTGTATCTCTGTGCACGCACCTACATCCAGGTGGGGTTGACCTCAAGCGATCCGTCGAGGATAGTATTGACTTCGTCTGATACATCCCAATGGCTGGAATGACGCTCAACAAACTCGGATGCGTTAGGCTGCTATTCGTGCGGGGTCTAATTTTGGATACCTTCCAAGGCCAATCGCATATCTCCTTTGTAACAGAAGGTGAAACGAGCCTATATTATAAGATCGTTAATGATGTAATTATCATCTTTGGCCTTATGGAACTTCAAGCGCAGATTTCCTGGAAAGAGAATGTAAACACATAGTCTTGTTTTTCGCATTTATCCATTAATCAGTATAGCTGTACATTTAGGGAGTCGAGAAAAGGCTGGGCCATGTTGCTTTCGAAAATGGTGATTCCTGACTATGTTCTTAAACAGATCGCCTGCAAAGATCGCCTATTACATGGTTGAGAATTGAAGCTCGGGGAAGCTTTCAGCTCCGGATGGTTGTTCGAAGGAAAATTCGGGATGTTCAAGAGAAAAAATCTCCCCGTCAGTATTATATGGTGCAGGATGCCGAGTTTTGGACTCTTTCGCTCCCGCTAACGGCAAAATCGTAGACCGTCTTCAAAAAATCAACTCACTCTGGTGCAATGACGGGAATCATATAATATTACTAAAATAAGTGCGGCCGACAACCTGCCGACGGCGATATTGGAGTGCAGTGGTACAAGGTGCGAAGTTCTTTAGGATGAAATGACGGAATCCAAGGTATGTCTGCTTTTTCCCCAAGGAGTCTACGATTTTGTCATTACCAAGTCACATCGTTCAGATCCCACACCGCAAGCGTCAACCAGCGCTAGAGTAATACCGGCAGGTCGCGCGCGCTCAGTGCCAGACGTTTACAAGCGTTTGAGCGGAAGCCGAACGTTAGTAGGCTCCATCCAAACTCATCGGCACTCATAAGCAGCCCTATATTCTCGAATTTCCACCCACTTCCCATGCCCTATCGCTATTTAGTGCTACCGTGCGAGCCATGATAATGACACCCAACCAACGTCAGTATCACCTCTGAACCATATACAAAATACCCTCGCACACACCCAGTGTCCAGGTGACATTTCAGGTGTCCGTCATACCTCGTGCGCGCCTTTCCGGGTGGAAACACGGCGTTAACAACGAGGATGTTTGAGGATCTACTTATAGAAAACCTGGATCTACACGCACTTAGCGTCATATAGCGCGCGCTTCCTGAGCGCTGGATGCCGGAGACCTACGCTCTGATTACCGAATTCGGAGCGTTATCGATATATATTCTCTTGGACGATCGGCATAAACTGCCCTTGGACGCTTGGAGCCACTTTTAATAGCTTACAGCAGCCTCAACTGCGTAAGTAGCCTCTGACGCGGTCAAATCTTCCCGCTGCTCCCAGAGTTCCGCAGTATCTGTTGCCTTGGGACTTCTCTGCTGTGTAAAAAATCCACGGAGGTGTCTTCCTTAACGGCCTCTGCTTACCGTTTTCTATTTGGAGTTTGGAAATATACGCATATGCGGGCCAGAAATACCGTCTGCAGCGTCATGTCGAAGTTACGCTTCCGACTGGGCTCGTAACCCTCACCTTCTTATAAAAGAAGGGGCAGTATCTTCTCTTGAACCTCAGCCAGAGGCAGCCCAACCAGTATGAAGTCCACATCCGCCTCTCTTGTTGCAGCTTTCATCGCGCTTTCCCACTCCGTTGGAGTTGTTAATTCCTTGACCATTCCAGGCCTGGTTCTTCCTACTGCTATTTCTGAGGCGGATCCATCTACCATCGATGACTGGATCGCCATCGGTGCATCCATTCTCAGCAGAGTTTTGACGCCGCCCACCGCGTCAGTCTCCTCCGCTGCATTCCCTGTCTCAACCGAAACTGTTTCGTTGAGCTTTTCCGAGACAGCAACCGCATCGTCCGTGTCCGAGTCCACTATTTTCGACTGCGGGCCCACATACTATAGCACCTATCCAGTCAGCAGCGCCTTTGCTACTGCTACTTTCAATGAATCGTTCAGCAGCGCATTTGCCACTGGGACTGCCAATGCATCGTTCAGCAGTGCCTTTGCGACTGGGACTGCCAATGCATCGTTCAGCAGCGCCTTTGCGACCGGGACTGCCAATGCAACGTTCATTGGAGCGTCTGGCAGCGGCTTCGCGACTGGGACAGTCTCTTCGTCGTTCTTCAATGCCATCCCCACATCCTCAGCATCCTACAGTACTGACCACAACGGCGTATACTCCTTCTCGGGCACCTATGTATCTCACGCGTTCACTTGTTTGCCTCCTACCACGGTTTCGTCTCGGATTATCACGACTACAGCGAGTGCAGTAAACCGCACGAAGACTGTCGTCGAGAGCTCCTTTTTCTCGACGATCACTGCCACTGCGAGTGGTGCCTTCTCGACGACCACTGCCACTGCGAGTGGTGCCTTCTCAACGATCACTGCCACTGCGAGTAGTGCTTTAGAGACGAGCAGCGCTGAGTACAACTTGACTACTGTTTTCATCACCAGTACCTTGCTGTGAGACAAGAGAATTTACGATCATTGGTGGCTTTGTTGGAGGAAATAGTAATTCCTGTCCTGCTCAGCGAAACAAATCCCGGCAGGGATTATTTTGTCGGTTATGGACATTTAAAATAGACCCTTATGCCCTTCGTTCTTCCGCTTATATCCTGCCTCGATATTCCTAGTTCACGATTCAATCCATGAACTTATCGACGGAATGCAGTTGTTTAGGCGTGCATATAAATTTATCGATATCTTCGATACCAGTGTCAATAAGAAAGTGCTTAAGAAATTTCAGAGGACTTGACCGTCACATACCGTGAAACTTGTCGTTCTCTTCAAAATTCTATCTCCAGGTACGAGCTTGAATCTAAACATGGCAAAATAATTTAACGGTGCGTATTGCTTTCAAGACGTCTGACATACAAGGTCCAGCACAAAAACGGAAAATCATCCATTAAATAGCTCTCTGTCTGGGAGTCGAACCCAGCTTTCGCGCGCACAAGGCATATTTCTATCATGAATGACAGGCGCGTGTACTAACCGATATACTAACAAAGAGTTACTATGTTGACTAGAATTAAGCGTTAGGTACCGTTTACAATGTTGTCCTTGGCCTCGGAATTCAGCTTTTCCCTTTCTGTCCAGAAAGTGACAGAATGTGTAGAGGAAGCCATCAGGCACTGGATATTAATTGCGCGGTAAACGAACACGCTGTGTCAATGGTGAATAATGAGAAGGATCCGTGCACGTATACGACATGCAGACAATAAACAGAACGAAAGCGAATACAGGACAAAGACAGTACAGTACAATGCAATTTCGGACGACCATTAAGAATCTACAAGGGTTACGATGATCATCATCCATGTGTGAGACTGATAGTACAACTTCAAACACACGCTCCTTCTGCCCATCTACATAACATACCACTCCGCCCCTCTCACAATCCCCACCCACAGCGGCGCGAATTGCGTGAACCCCGCAGGGGACAGGCCGACATTGTGCATGGCCCCGGGAGCGGAGTCCGTGAAGAAGTCGACGATGGGTGCGAGGAGGGTGTGGTTCGTCGCTGGTGGGTGGGTGGGTGGGTGGGGGGACAGGGGATGGTGAGCTTTGGTTTGCGCTTAGAAGAAAACGAACGGGGACAAACCGGTGATGATGACTTTGTGCTGGCAGATTGGGTTCCTGGGAGATCGTCGCTCAGTGGAACGCATTTAAGCCGTGGAAGGAACTTACAAGTTCGGGTTCTCCGTCGCCCCTCTGCGGAGAAAAAAAAAGTGAGTTTCTAATGATTATGGATAGGAAGAAGGTACCGGAACTGACGGGAAGGTATGGAACACGAAAGACGAGACGGACGCGACAATCTCCGAGGCGGTGTTGGTGTACCCACATGCGCCGAGGCCGGGGTTGAAATTGAATACTGGATCATATCGGGAGAACAGAGTCAGTAGGCGGCGGTTGGCCATGGTAATGTGGGAGATGAAAAAGAAGGGGAACAAAAAGGATGAGGCGCCGAAGTGCGGAATAAGCAAACGCCCATGCGCTCTAGTAAAGAATTAAGGGGTATGCAGTATCCGAGAAGCAGGAGACGGAATGCAAATAGATACGAGACATGCTCGAGGAGAAGCGATATGAACATGTCGTCGCATGAATTGAACTGGGATTTGATACGATGACTGGACTTATGAAGAGAAAGGCAACCGATGGAAGGCATCACTAAAATCAGACGACGCCAAGGTGGGATGAGCTGAAGAAGAGAGTACCAGGAAACGCTGGGAAGGGTTGAAGTGATGAAGGATGGGATGAATGGTGTGGAAGATGTGATGAAGGGCATGTAGTACCCCGTGATCAGCGCGGAGGATGCGAAGGAGAACGGGAGTGCCAGCACAGGGTAGGCAGGAATGAGTATGGAGGACGCGGTGCGGGCTTTTCACAAGGACGCGATTGAATGACGTGGAAGAGGTAGCGGAGGACGTGGTGAACGACAATAAGAACTTGACAAGTGGCATGACATGCAGGACGTCATGGATGCTGAAACGCACGAAGGACGGGAGCTGGGTAGAAGGGAACTTTGCGATGAGAGAACAAAAGCAAGAAGTAAAGTATGATGCGATTCAGGGGGACGGGCGAAAAGTATAGTATTAAGCGTGAGGGGCTGAGGAGGAAAAGAAGGAATGGAAGGATCCTAAAGACCATAGAAGAGCGGAATTGGTCATAGATACACGTCGAAGCGGAAGGGCGCATCGGGGCAATGAAGGGACGCGTCAAGGATACGTCAAAGAGGAGAGAGGACGCGTGGAAATAAGTAGAAGACCGTTAGATCCAGTTCGTTCAAGAACGGCTTCAGAAAGCGGGGATCGAGGACGGATGTATGTGTACAGAACACGAGAAACGCAAGGGATGCAAGAATGGGAAGAGCACTCACACGTCCCGACGTGGTCGTTATGTGCAGCGGCCCTCGCAGCGCCGAGGGCGAGGAGAAGGCGCTTGAGGGCGGGGAACATGGTTAATTTTTGGTGGGGGTTGAGAAAAACGTGAGGATGGAAAGGGAGGTAAGAAGGAAAGACAGGCAATGGTTCCCAAGGGTGGGCTTTATACCAAGATTGCGCGGGGTGTGGAGAGCCATGACAGGGCATGGATTAGAAGCAGGGGAGAGTCGTAAGTGGTAGGAATATGCCCAGACTGAGCAGGTATGGCAGAGCGTCGGGATTCGGCATGATGCCAACTTATCAGATAACGAGCGCGTTGAAGAGTTTCTCTGTGCTAGTGCCAGCGGCCGCTCCCCGATAACGAGGACGAGGAGGTCCAATACCAGTGCCAGTGACTTGAGGCCTGCATGAGTCCGACCCGCAAAAATCCCAGCCGAGTCTAAATTTAAACCGTAGCACACCGTATAGAGTCTTTTGAGCAGATCCTGTATATTCATCCAAAGAGTCAAAGGTAAAACCAACCGCAAACCAAAGGCAAATCAACTGCCTGAGCGCAGATCAATCCAACGTAGTCAATTAGAGTTCGGGGCCTGAACGACGTCATGGTCCGTGGACGGCAAGGGTGAGCGCTGGGTGTGTTTATCTCGACAGATCGTCGTTGTTGCTCCGTCCACGTTCACTGTTCCCGGAGCAAGCAAGAAGGTTATCCGAATTCCTAGTCAGCGGAAGACTCTTTTGTGCCTGTCGAGAGGAGGAACGTAAAGGATCGCCACGTGCTCAACCCAATCGAGTAAGCGAGCGAGTGGGACGCACTGGCACTGCACGGTCACCGCGCAGCTTAGGCTCCCTCATCCATCCATCGCATCGGATTCGCAGTGCACCATCCACGCCGTTCAGAGGACAGGACACAGACGCCAATCGACGTCGGCAGCGTAGAGATCCGTAAACACCAAGGAGCGCAAGACAAGACAAGGGAGAAAAACCCGAGCTCCCCGGCCCCAAGTTTCTTAAAACTTGCAGAAAGAACCCTTCCCTCCACTCACGGGTTCCGAGGAGTTTCCCATCCCTCGCACCCCATCCCATCTATTACATTACATCACACATTCACGCTCACGCCTTCACGTCCTTTTTTCGCCGGGGACCTACAGCCATCCACACAGCCGACACCCCGAGTCGTTGATGTGCACCACAACCAGCGGTAGTACACACCCCACTTGCGATCCCGCGCCTGCGTCGCCCTCTTCTGCCTCTTCTGCTGCTACCTCCTTCTCCGCCTCGCCTCCTGCATCCACTTCGAAGTCCAAGACTACCTTCGACCTCGAACCTGCCCCGCCCCCGCCCCCGATCCCGATGGGCCTCGCCGCGCTCCCGTACGATCTCTTGCTCAATATCGCGGCGTATTTGGATCTGAGGGACGTGCATGCGCTGCATTTGGTGAGTTGGTTTTCTGTTCGCTGAGGTTTTGGGATTTGGGGTGGGGGGTGCTGCTCGTCGCTCCACACGCGCTGCTGGGGAGCGGCAAGGAGACGTCGGTGCAAGTGGCGGGTTATCGCCTTGGTCCTCTCTCTCCATGTCCATGCCTCAGTTCGTCTTCCCCGCACGTGCCGCCGGGCACGACGAAGAGGGTCGGTGGCGTCTGATAGGCAGACGCACGATGCGGGGTTGTTTAGATGACGCGCGTCCAAATGACGGGTTGTCGTTGTCTTGCTGTCTTGCTTGGCCGGGGACGGTGCGACTGTGTGTGGAGGTGCAGAAGGGGACGGAGATACATGGTGCGAGATGAGCCGGATCGAATGCTAGATGCCGCGTGCGCGGATGATGCGCTGAAGCGGGGGGCCGTTTCTCTCCATAGTCCTTGTTCGTCGGCCTTCATACCGGGAGGATATTGGCGCATCTCAAATAGAGACGCGTGCATGCGCGGGGCTATCGATATCTTCCTTCCTTGCCCGCCGCTAGCCAGGGAGACGAGGCAAGTGGTGGGTTTACTGCCGTGCCTGAGGGGAAAAACTCTTGATGTTCGCGGGTCGATTGTTTATATGTTCTATGATGCACACAACACGCTCTCATGCACATCTACCTTCCATTCTTCTTCCCTTCTCTCCCCTCCTCCACCAATAAACTCCCACTAACCCCTACCCTCTCCCCAACAGACATGCAAATCCCTACACGACTTCTCCACCACGCGCCCCGTGTACCGCAAGCTCGCACACGACCTCCTGCGGCGCTGCCGTGCCCTCCCTCTGCGCGGGTTCCAGCGCCTCGCGGACCTCTCCACGGAACAACTGGTGCGGGCCGTCAACAAGGCGACGAGATACGAACGGGCGTGGCGGGTAAGAGGGCCGCGGCCCCTGGGCACCGGGGCCGCCATCGCCGCTGCCTCGTCCTCTTCGTCCCATCTATGCGAAAACGGCAAATCCTCCCAAGACCACGAAAAGCACCCCCAGCCACAGCCGCAGCCACAGCCGCCGAACTGGTACCGCGTCGTCTCCGCGCCGCCACACGAAGAAGTCGACTGGCTCTCCCCCATCACCTCGTCGTACACGCTGTGTGCGACTAAGAGCGGGAAGGTCGTATGCTGGGATGTGCATTCTGATACGCTGCTGGCGGAGTGGTGCCCTGGCGGGGAGAAGTGGGAGCTGTGGAAGTGCAGGGTGGAGTTTGAGGAGCGGACGGTGTATTTCACGATGGCGAGGGTGTTGATGGGGACGTGAGTGCGCTTTCTTGTTATTTTTTTTTCTTTTTTTCTTTTTTGGCGTTTTTTTGTGGCAATTTTTTTTTTCGGCCTGGTGGGGACGTGGGTTCAGCTTTTGGGACTCCCATTTCGTTCGCGTCTTTCTATTCTCTGATTTCGTTTCTGTCGCTTCAAACGCCACCATACTGCGTATCCCGTCTACCCCCGGATGGTGGTCTGTGTTGGGGACTCTTTCGTTGCTTTTCCTCCAACACTGTCATAGCGTTCGTCGCTTTGTCCCCCTCCCTCGGCAGGTGGTGGTTTCGGTTTCTTGTCTTTCGTTTCTTCCTATGCTCTCGTGCATGCGAATCGTGCTGGCTGGCGGTGCTTTGGATTGCTTCGTTGCGTTTCGTGTTCTTTCAAATGATACGCCTTACCCTTTCTCCGTCGGCGGGTAGTACTTCACGTTGTCGTTCCGCCTTTTTTCAATCAACATCTGCGTTGGTTGGGTTTCGTTCATTTTGTTCCATTTCTTTCGAACAGCATGGTCACACTGTTTTCTACCTCCTCCTTGCGGTGGTGGTTCGGATTTCTTGTCATTTGATTTGCTTTGGACTCTTATAGTTCTTCCTCTTCGGATGCCACTTCTGCCTCTCCGTCTTTCAGAGCGTGGTTTTTTCATTTGGTTTCGTCGCTTTAAACTGCTCCGCTCAGGAGAGTAACGATCAGGGTTTCTTTCGTTTCTTTCAACCAACACTGCAACACCACTTCCTGCTCTTTTCTGTCTGATGGCGGATGGTGCTTTGGATTTGTTTGTTTCTATTCTAGCACCGTCATTCCCTTCTTTACTTCCTCTCCTTTTCTTAAAAGCGTCACTATATCACATACTAATACCCGCTCCCCCACAGGTACGACGACAACCGGACCATGGAATTCGTGCTCATGCGGCTAACCTTCCCCTCCTGCACCTCCCAATCCTCCTCTCCATCTCATCCTTCCTCTATGTCCTCCCCTCCCTCCATGTCCTCCTCCTCCCCATCTCCGCACCCCTCCTCCTCCCCATCTG
>JASFDH010002294.1:0-11364 GCA_036937195.1 Nidularia pulvinata | reverse complement strand
GAGGTAGTGACCAGTCTATAGGGTGGTAAAAACAATTTTATTGTCATATCTACCCTACAGAACAAACCACCTTTTCAATCATAAATTGCATACAAACAAAACCCACATCAGTACTCCAAACAGAGGGCATAAATCCAGTGACAATGGCAAAAATTTACCATCCTCCTCCAAAGGAAAGAATATTGATCCTGCAGAGTGTGGACTGGACTACAAGAAGCTAAAAAAGTCTGTGAAGGAGCCAAAGCAATCAAATTTGAAGAAACCAAAGGAACCTATACATTATTTTAGTCCTAGACACTTCAAAAGAGATCTATCTGAAATACCAAATGGCAGATGGTTCAGGGAGATGACTGTACCTCCTAATGAGCCCCCTTCTCCACCTTTGAGTTATAGCTCCTCTGATTTGGACTCCAGTGACTTATAGTCAAGAACATCATCCTCCAGTTCACCTTCAAGTTCCCTATCTTCTAATGAATCCATTAAAAAGAAGAAGCATTGTGTTCATCCTGAAAAGTGCCATAAGAATCATACAGATAGCAAGAAAATTCATGAATTACTTGCTGGTGTAAAAATAAAAACCCCATTTGTTTGGGATGGCCGTGCTGACTTAGACATATTTGATCATTGAACTTACAAAGTGGACACTTGGGCTGAATGTCATGGTGTAATGGATGAATTAATGGTACAGATAATTGTAAATTTTATATCCGGAAAGGCCAGCAGGTTTTTCATGAAGCACATTGCAATCAAGTGCAAGGAATGGACTACAAAAGCGATTTACAAAGCTCTATTTGAATATTGCTTCCCAACTGATTACAAGCAAGAACTACAATTAAAATTGCTTGCTGCTAATCAGCGAAGGCTTTCTGTCAGAGATTTTGAGCGCAAAATTGAAGCACTTGCTGTTAGATTTCCTGACATCACTCAACATCAGCTCATTCAGATATTCTGGCAAGGGCTGCATCAATATCTGTGAATTCATTTGATTGACAAGGGTATCAACCTGGAAAAACACTCACTCGTGAAACCTGTGAAATATGCTTCTTGCCATGAGCAAGCACAAGAGGCAATTCACCATGAAGAGCATTCATTTGCAGGAAGGTACTGAAACATCCATAATCCTTTCTCACCTTGAGATATGCACTCCTGGATTTGATGTCAATTCAATTCTGGACCAGGCATGGGTCAGATATTGCAAAGAAAATTGCAACTTACCCATACACTCTGTGGGAACAAGTTCATGTCAATGTCAATCCAATCTAATGGTGAGACTCACAACTGTTGATGCATTTGTAAAGAAGCAGCAGAATTGAGGGCAGAAGGGCATACAAATCTTAACAGAGGAAATTGAATGTACATCAATGAAACCCAAAGATTTCAATTGACACTTACCAAAGCCTATTGTCATACAGGTCCATATTAATGGACAGCCTGTGCATGCACTCCTAGACACTGGCTCAATGGCTGATTTCATTTCCACAACAATCGTAGACCAACTGGGACTACAGAAAAATGTATTAGCAAAACCTCTAACAATACAACTTGCTGTACATGGTTCTCGATCAAAAATAAATTGCTGTACTACTGTGAATTTCAAATATCAGGATATTAACAGCATATGACGATTTGACATCGCAAATCTTGATAATTATGATTGCATATTGGGTACTCCATTCATTTTTCAACATAAACTAGTAATTGGAATAAATCCGATAAGAATTGCAGTTGGATCAGCTGAACTATTAGAGTTATGAGGTGAAGAAATACATACCGTCACTTCAGCAGCTGCAGACCTACTTGAGAACGATCTAGAAGGTATCCATGACATGCTTAAAGAAGAAGCAAAGGACCTATGCCCAGATACTTCGAAAACAGACTTACCTCCTTTCCGAGCATTGAATCACACAATTCCTTTGATTAATGAATGAAAAGTGTACAAATTTTGTCCATCAAAGTGTCCTGAAGCATTAAAACCATTATGGAGGGGAAAGCATGATGCTTACATTAATTCTGGCCAATGGAGGATGTCCATGGGTGCTGCTACTTGTCCAATGTTGATCTTGCAAAAACCACCTAAGGGAAATGGAAAAATGTGCATAAGAACTGTTCTAGACAAACGAGAGATCAAATCAAACACTCAGAAGCTTGCCACACCATTACTAGACATTGGAGCTATCCTTCAAAATGTCACTCACCATAAATATAGATCTATAATGGAACCTTGGCACAGATAAAATGCAGTTTTTTGTAGAAGACTAATCATCCTAGGACATGTTATTGATGCAGATGGCATTTTGATGGATCCACATAATGTCACAAATTTCATATATGAGTAACCTGCTAGGTGACATCCTTTCTTTAGTTAGAATAATTAACACATGACCAGCTATATTTGGACTAGCCTTAACTCAGCACAACAAAATTACCCTGTACATGAGCAAGAGTTACTAGCTATTGTTGAATCCTTAAAACGATTCTGTGGATTCCTTCATGGAGCAAAATTTTGCATATGCACAGATCACCATGGACTTGAACATTTTCTAACACAACCTAATCTGTTGCCTTGACAGCACAGATGGTTGGATGTTCTAAATGAGTTCAATTACACAATTCACTACATACCAGGAGAGGCTAATATTGTTGCAGATGTACTCTCCTGTATCTACTGTGATGAACCTGTAGACATAGTCAGAGCACTGACTGAATTCTTATGGCCTGAAAATGAAGACTCAGATGCTGAGGATTCACTACCATCATTATTAAACAATGAACATTCAATTCCAGTATATACTGGAGCTACTGCAGTGGCTAGCCTTGAACCAACCCTTGAGGGACAGAGATATTCATCACAACTTGCTAATAAACAGAATCAAACACACAAAGATGATGAGCCCAAACAGAGAACTAAGCATAAACCATATAAGGAAACTGTTAGACTTGGTTTGGAATCACTGCCAAACAAAATCATGAAGGATATGTCTGCCACTGCACCTGCACTAAATATATCTCCTGACCATCATGTTGACAATATTCCTATTGAAAAACAAAACAATACATTATCAGGACCTTCTACCCTTGTAACAGCTAGTGATATCAGCTTACCATTACCAGAAAGTCTCAAACATAGATATTACAAGGACCCATTCTTTTGAGAAATTCTGACAAAACCCACAGAATTCAATAATTTTGAAGAGCACAATGGCCTAGTGTATCAAAAACAAGATGGTAGAAATGTACTATGCATACCTGACATAATGATTGGTCAGCAAAAAGCTCACAAAATAATTATACATCATGGACACTCACTTCTTGCACATCTTGGAAATTGTAAAACCCTTGATTTCTTGCAAAGTGAAGTGAGGTGGAAAACACTAGTTGATGATGTTAATAATTTCTGTTGCTCTTGTTCTGTATGTGCAACCAGTAAGTCAAGTACACAACAACCAATGGGTCTCTTAAAAACCTTACCAGTTCTGAGATGCCCATGGCAAGCCATTGGAATTGATTTTGTCAGTCCGTTACCTGCATCAACCACTCATCATAGTGAATTTGATATGATATGTGTGATTATAGATCACCTAACATCTATGGTCTATTTAGTACCAACAAAACAGACTTACAGAGCAAAAGACATTGCAGAAGTTGTTTTTGAAAACATTTATAAATTGCATGGATTGCCAGAGCAAATCATTAGTGACAGGGACTTGTTATTTACAAGCACCTTCTGGCAGTGATTACACAAGCTATTAGGAATCAAAATTTGATTATCTACATCTTACCACCCTCAAACAGATGGCACCACAGAATGTGCAAATTGAACTATAACACAAATGCTTTGTCAGTGTGTTGAACCAGATCAAAAAGACTGGGCAGAAAAACTAACAGCCATTGAGTTTGCAATGAATGCAGCTCATTCTGGCATAATTGGTTTCTCACCTTTCTTCCTGAATTATGCTAGATGGCATTGTCCTATGATATGGGATAGTGAATCAGACTCTCCAGGTGTCAGAAAATTTGCATTAAATATGAAAGAAGCTGTAATGAAAGCTCACCATGTGATTATTGAAGCCAGAATTAATCAGAAAAGTCAAGCCAATAATGTCTACAAAGAACTTGAACCAAAGGACATGCTCAGAAGCTTGTACCAAAGTACCTTGGTCCATTTCACATTTTGAAGGTTGTAACACCTGGAGCAACTTATCAATTGGAATTATCAGCTGAATTGAAATCAAGAGGCATAAAGGATACTTTCCATGCATCTCTATTGCATCCCCATGTCCCTAATGATGATCATAGATTCCCTGGAAGGCAGGTTCATCAGTTACTAGGCTTTGGACAAAATCCAAAAGAATGAAATGTTGACAGAATTCTCTCACATGCTGTAAAAGGCATGGATGCTATGTTTGAAGTACAATGGGCAACCAGGGATGTCACTTGGGCATCCTATGGCAATCTCAAACACCTAAATGCAATGGATCAATATTGCAAAGCTATGGGTATTGGAAAGCCAAAGCACTTACCTGCCCAGCATCCATCACATGTCCCTGAACATATCACCCTTGGGATATCATCATGCACCATCCCAGAGATACAGAAATGCACTAGAATTCAAAATAAGTTGAGGGATCGATTAATTGACTGTCCCATCTGTGAATAACATGAGTTTGAAAACATCTTGTGCATCTGAAAACATATATAAGGGTCAGAAAACAACTAGAGAAAATCATCACAAATGTAACTTGCCCCCCATGTCTCAATACTCCACTCAGTACTCTGCCAAAGAAGGTCTTGCTTGGGAAAACTTTGCCACAGACTTCACTGCTTTCATCTGTGGATGCAGTCCCTACCCTGGACACCCTGCTTGAGGTTATGACCTATTCTGAAAACATCAGCAATTTGCACCAGATCCCAACAACTACACTCACCTTATTGCAAAGGCAAAGGAGCAGACTATGACACCTTCAATGCCATTACCTACCACTGCTGAAGGGATCACTATGTCATCTGAAGCATTCTCAACTCTACTATCTGCTCAGAACTCCTTTGTACCTCAATATTGCAGCAAACTGCAGCCAAATGAAATAATTTTGAAACCCAGAGGTATTCCCTCTTGCCCTACAACAGATTTAATAACTGAGGTCATGGTTGTGGCAGATATCTCAGTGGAAACCAGCATCATGGTAGTGGCCCTCACTGGAGTCCTGTGAATTAATCTGGTGAACAATATGACCTTATCTACAAAAATGTTCTTGATCCACTGATGAGAAAAATATCAGATCATCTTGAGAAACAGCCAAATCACACACCTCAGAACAATGGCAAAGGAAATGGCCATCATGGCAGTCATTCAAACCAGTGGAGCATTCAAAGTGGAAAATCTGCAAAGAAGAATATCAACAACAACACCAATATTCCAGCTAATGAAAATGGTGAAACAGCTGGAGATTCCAGTATTGATGAATTCCTGTCTGATGATGAATGCAATGTCATTGTTGAAGGTATTACATCATTACAGTCTACAAACCATCTAAATTCTAAAAGAATTGTTGAAGACACAGATTGTGATGCAGAAGGTGACATCAACATTGACTTGACTGAGCAACAAACCAATGATGCACCACCTGAATATCTCTGTGGAATCAGAAATGGAGCCATGTAAATGTCTTGGTCATCCAGCAGCTGTCTTGCTGCACAAGGTGGGAGGGCAAATGTAAGAGCCAGACTCCCAACACTACTCAGAATTAGATTAGATAGTGGCACTATCAGGGATAGTGCCCATTCAACTACATCTCCAAGTGAAATACAATACCTATGCTTGTTATTCAAATATTTAAACATTCCTGATATCTCCAAATCGCTCACAACAGGTATGCAATTCAACTTAGAATCAGTGCTAATACACTTGCAGGAATCCTAATATGTATTATATTAACTCCATAGTACAGTATATAAGTAGTTACTTAGGTAGTTGTATTAGTAGAACCTCTTGAATCAAGACCGTGGACTCTTATATTTGTCCTCTCACTTCTTATCAAGACTTGTTTTCTCTGTGTTACACTCCACATTGACTTATGACAGCTTGTCGATTGCAGTGTACTCACATCATGGTCTCAATCTTCTCCTGAGGCATTGATACATACTTGGTATCCAGGTCCAGTTGAAACCAATGTAGTGTTGTACTGGTGAGAAAGGGTGAGTCTTCTCATGGCTCCAAGGCACTCCTATGCTTGCAGTGAGGTTGATGAAATCCACCTCTGTCCATGTTTGACCAGGCAGACATATTGCTAGAAAATCATCTATCCATTTGATGACCAATGGGAAGCCTGCTGTGTTGTAGATTGCAATTAGCATATCTGCAATGGCTCCAAAAACACCAGCACTGGATGCAAGCCCAAACATGAAGGCACAATTGACATATACCAGTTCTAGCCAAAGAAGGCACAGGGTGTTCTGCTGATCAGGCCTCACAGGAGTTACCCAATAGGCAGCTGAGATATTGAATGTAGCAGCTACACAACCTAGGGGAAGGGAGAGAATGAGGGCTGCTGTTTAGTCAAATGTTCCCCATGCTATTGGGAAGTCATCTGCATTTACCCCTGAATTGATGGAGGGGCATGTGGGATTGTTGTGTAGAAAGGATAGATTCTGTATCATGCACATTTTGGATGAGTGGGGCTTTGGCACCAACTCAATTGGGGAAGTGTGGAATGGACCAATGAGGTTCTCAAGTTCTGCTGGAAGGAAGCCTCAGGAGTAGCAGCCAGTAGCTTGCTCTCCAGAAATATAAAGGAAGGATCCAAGTTAGAGGAAGAGTGATTCTTGAAATAATGAGGGACAAAGGATTGATGCAGATACCCATGTCAAATTCCTTACATAGACCAGAGATGATATAATGCTGATGAGGGAGGAGGCCCAACTTTGTAAGAAGTGCCTCTGCTAAAACTGGGATAATGGGAGTTACAACTCTCCTGTGATCAGGCTCAACACTAGGTGCAGACACCTGCACCATGAGTGCTTTGTCCACAGAGACTGCAGCCATGATATCAAAGGCATCCATTCCATGGGCAGGTAGAATCTTTGGCATATGTGAAGCAAACTCCTTCCTGTCAGGACCAAGTATGGCATTGGCATTGTAGCTGTGAGGCACAAGGGCTGTTGTGGTGTGGCCAGCTGAGGTAGTAATAGTGGTGCAGTTGCCTGGGAAGTGACCAACTGCACTGCACCAAAAGCAAGTTGCCCCTCCTGGAGCAATTAAGCAATGCTTAGCTGCTGGAGCTGACAAATGCTCTGAGGCTGCTTGCCTAGAAAAAGCCTGTGGTGCCACTACAGTGGGGGCCCCACTATCAGGAAACTGATGAATGAACAACCTGGGTGGGGGGGGGGGGCCACTGCTCAGTTTGACACTTTGCCAAAGCAATGAAATAAATGGGACAGTGGTGTAACCACTGCCACTGGGCAACTGATATGGTGCCAAAGCACCAAGAAAGATATGGATATGTAGAAGGGGAGGAGGGGGGCAAGCACTGATGAGAAAAGAAAACTCACCAAGGTCTAGGGAGCTCACTTTGTGGTTAGGGATCATATCTGGAAGCACCTTCCTGGTATCATCCTTTGCAGCTGCTGCACAAATGCCTTCTAGGATGTCCAGTGAGGTAATAGCCACTGCCTGATGGGGGTGGGATCAGAATTGTGAATCCTGCCCCTGCTGCTGCTAGCTGAGCAGCTGCTTGCTGATTTGCTCTTTGTTGGGCTACTGCCTGCTGAGTGTTAGCCTGCTGAGCTACTGCCTGTTGAGTAGCTAATCCTTGCTGGGCTGCTGCTGCTTTCTCCACCTCAAG
Source organism: Nidularia pulvinata (assembly GCA_036937195.1). Lineage (NCBI taxonomy): Eukaryota > Fungi > Basidiomycota > Agaricomycetes > Agaricales > Nidulariaceae > Nidularia > Nidularia pulvinata. The sequence goes on along the minus strand of JASFDH010002294.1, from coordinate 3,526 downwards.
TTGTGCCACATGTGAGCAAAGGGCTGTGACCTCAGCTATCATAAATATAGGCTGGTGTGCAGCTGGTGCATTGTTTGTTGATGTGCTGTTTGCCATGGGGTTAGCTGCAGCTGTGTTGCTATTTTGGGTAGAGCTTATTGCAGTAGGCACATGGCTGCTGCTAGCCTGGTGAGTCCTTGATATGGATGCAGGTTGTTGTCTCACCAGATCAGGACCAAGGTTTTGATTGGCAGATGCTGATGAACTTGTCTGCACAGGTGCATCACCTAGATCAAGACCTAAATGAGCATCATTGAATGTCATTATGCAGATTTTGAGGAAGAGTAAGATAAAAGCTGAAGCAGAGATAATGTCTAGATAAAAGAAACAGAGAGACTGCCTAGATAGAGGACAGTGACAATGACTGTGACAATGAGTGGGTGAGATGGAGCAGCCAACAGAGAAAACTGCTGTCACAGTGTGATGCCATCCTGCACTCAGCTGGATGCAGAGTGCCAGTCTCTCACAGCAAGCAAGGGTTTGGCTGGCACTGCAGCTCATGGATACTGTTCAGTTCAGATATATCTGAGAGATCATTCTAAAGAGGGATGTTCAAAGCTGGGTGCAGCTTGCAGATGCAGCTTGCAGATGCAGAGCCATCAGCTTATATAATGTAGATTTAAGAGTCTGCTTAGAGCATTTGTCACAGTTAGTTCTAATCAATAATCAGCAATAAAGATAGGCTCTCTTTGTCCATTATATCTACAATGCCATCAAAACCAGTGAGGAAAGATCTCATAGATTCATTTCTACTATCTATGGCAGCTCAGGATATTTTTTCACCACCTAAAAGCCTTGAGGAATATTCTCTAAACCTCCAATAAGACCTGGAGATCATAGCCCTCCTTGAGGAAACTTGTTATCTTCATGCATATCCTCCAGTCCCAAAGCTTGGGAACATAGAACTAGCTTGGAATTCTCACAAAATCCTGCCCATCATCACCACTTGATCAATATGCTTTGTGTTTCACCTCTTGTTTTTCTCACTGTCCTTGATCTTGTTGAACATCATCAAGTCTTCAAGAATGACACAAATCTTGGACAAGCACCTGTTGAGCAGCAATTAGCTGTTACCCTTTACCAAATGGGAAGGTATGGAAATGGAGCCAGTATTGAGGACATTGCTTGTGCTGCAGGGTGTTCTGAGGGTTCTGAGGAAAACTACACAAACTGCTGCTTTGAGGCAATCCTTTACCTCCAGGGTCAGTTTGTTCAACAGCTAACAGCAGCTGAGAAGGAGGTAGAAAAGAATGAATGGACAACCATCTTGGTTTTCAGGGGTCATGGAGAGATGGCTGGGTCATGTATGATGGTACTGTTGTAATCCTCTATTGCAAACCAGGAAAGAATGGGGATGCATACTATACCTGGAAAGCTAACTATAGTCTTAATGTTCAAGTACAAGTTCATTTAAAAATTAATTCTTCTTCTAACTTCCTTTAAGCTGGGGAACACACCTTCAAACATTTGCATTGTTGACTTTACACATTGAATAACAGGATCTGCTCATGATGCAACTGCTTTTGAGCATACAGCAGCTGCTCTGCATCCTGATTGGTTTTTGAAGGTGAAGAGTTTGCATGGGCAGACTCAGCTTATGCAGCCAATTCCTGAAAAATCTCTGTGCATAAGAAGCCAGCATCTCTCAAACCTATGAATGCATTATTTGACAAGGTAGTTGCAAGCCTTCATGTTCACCCAGAGCATTACTTAGGTGGCCTCAAGGGCTGTTTTCAATGTTTGTGTGGACTCCAGGTCCATATCAACTCCAACAAAGACCACTATGAAGCGTGTCAATGGATTTCAGTTGCAATTATCCTTCACAACCTAATCATTGATGTTGAAGCAAATAATTCAGCAGAATATTTTGGCCATGTTCATGGTCCCAAAGAAGAAGAAGAAGATACTGGTATTTGGGAGGGGGCAAGAGTAAATAATGATGACAATGATGCAAAACATAGGCAACTAGTTGAAGAATTATGGATATCACAAAACTATTACATATAGTGCTCATAGAGATTGATGTGATTGTGAATAATAGAATTAGTGATAGAAAAGAAAGACAAATTAAGTAATTATCAGTTTAAGAATCCTTCAAGCCAGATGAGATTTCATCCCAATCAGGGCTGAATTTGTGGATGGCCTTCTTCTGACATTTTGCAGGGCAAGGAGAGTGGGTATCCTCAAGAGCTTGTATCTTTTCTTGAGCTTGTTCAATGGTCCACAACCCACTCTTTACCTCATTGACAATCTGCTCTTGCAGCTTGAGGTTGATGCAGGTTAATACCTGGAGATAGAAACAGGTAAAAGAGTGTGTGGGAGTGGTTGTAGAATGATTTTATATAAGAGAAAGTTGTGTCAACTGTGTTGTCACAAAGAATCACAGTGTGGACTCTTAAATCTATGTTATATAAGCTGATGGCTCTGCATCTGTGAGCTGTGCCCAGCTTTTGAACATTCCTAATATAAGGTAGTTGTCATACACAATCAACAAGGTCACATGTCATGATGATATGTGACATAGGTAAAGAATAAATCAGGAAAGTTTTTATAGATAAACTTGATATCTTATGCTTGTGAGTGAGATCAGCTAGATCTTGACAAAATATCTATGTGTTTTACTCTTGTATGAAATTTGGGGTGAAGATGTCATGAACACACTTTCTGGGGTATAGGCTAGAGTTCCAGACAGATAAGATATGTGCAGTAACCAAGGAGAGACACCAGAGACTCCAGGAATATCTCCAGGAAATGTGTTCAAGCACTACCCGCATGTTGTGAAGCACTTTCATGCTGAGCAAAGATAGTTTCAGGAGTCTCAAGTGTCTGAGACATACTTAAAATATTAGAACAAGATGGTGGGGTTGTAGGACCAAAGAATGAAGGGGTCTTGATGTTCTGGGGATCTAAATTGATAGATACATGATCTCTACGAGGTGGCACAACAGAGATAGCATGAGGAGTAGAGATCAGGCCAGAAACTGTTCCTGCCCATCTCACAGTCTGAGTAGTTCGAGGAGGAATGGCTGCAACATTGGTGTCGCAATGAGTGTGACCAAATGACATAGACAGAATGCTAGGAACAAGGATGAGAGTTTGTTAATACTGTCACGAACACACTTTCCAGGGTACAGGCTAGAGTTCCAGACAGATAAGATATGCACAGTGACCAAGGAGAGACACTGGAGACTCCAGGAATATCTCTGGGAAACATGTTCAAGCTCTACCAAAGGAAGTAGTCAAGATGGATGACAGCTTCAGCTTATGTGCTGTGCCTCCTTTGTTCCTAACACCCAATTTACAGATGACAGTGAGTGGTATGGTTTAAGTACAGTGACAATGACACTCAACTTCCTGACCAAAGATCTGGTCAGGAGGGACCTCCAGAGACTGGAGATCTCATTGAGTGTGAAGTATGACAATGAGATGAGATTATCAGGTAGAGATGAGTGGGGATGATTTGGAGGTAGCTTAACCACTTGAGTAG
>JASFDH010002293.1:0-11367 GCA_036937195.1 Nidularia pulvinata | reverse complement strand
TGGCTCTATCACTACAATCTGTTGATTGATTGGATACTGGGCAGTATCACTTTCTGTTCTCCATTGCACTCAGGCCTTGGCCTATCAATGTCTCCTATGGCCAGGCCAGTTTCACTGCTGGCCAAACCACCTCCTGTGCCAGTCCCCACAGCAGCAAGCTGTGCTCTCCAAATCTCTCTCATAGGTGCTGCTGCCTTTGTGTGCACCACCCAATTAGATGGATCTCAGAGTTTCCAGCTCAACCTTACACCCTTGACTACAGCTGACCTTAAGGCTGCTTTGGCCAGCTTAGTGGCTGCCTCAGCCAAGCCTAGTCCTGACTTTAATCCAATTCCAGATGACTATAGAGAATTTACTGATGTTTTCAGCAAGGCAAAAGCCAACACCTTAGCCCCTCACCATCCCTATGACCTTAAGATTTCTACTGAGGAAGGAACTAGTCCTCCCCTTGGTCCCATATATTTGCTCTCACAGTCTGAGTTAGCTGCCCTTCACGAGTTCATCAATGAACACCTGTCTATAGGTTTCATTCAACCCTCTCATTCTCTGCACAGTGCTCCTGTCCTTTTTATTCGCAAAAAGGATGGCTCATTATGGCATTGTGTTGATTTCCGTGGTCTTAACAAAATCACAAGAAAGGACAGATACCCATTACCATTGATATCTGACCTCTTGGATATGCCTTGCAAAGCTCGAGTATATACTAAGATTGACCTATGTCATGCATATCATCTTGTCTGCATTGCTGACAGTGACAAATGGAAGACAGCCTTCTGCACATGCTATGGATCCTTCAAATGGCTGGTAATGCCATTTGGCCTCTCCAATGTGCCAGCTGCCTTCCAACACTTCATGAATGATGTCTTTGCTGATCTCCTCAACATTTCTGTTATAGTCTATCTTGATGACATCCTTATTTACTCTAATGACATAACTCAGCATAAACAACATGTTAAAGAGGTACTTAGACACCTCTGAAAACACAGCCTCTACAGCTGTGCCAACAAATGTGAATTTCATGTTGACACTGTTGAGTATTTGGGTTATATCCTTTCTCCAGAAGGCCTTACTATGTTGTCCTCTAAAGTACAGACTATCTGGGATTGGCTGGAGCCTTGAAAGATTAAGGACATACAGTCTTTCCTTGGCTTTGCTAATTTCTATTGATGTTTCATAGCCAACTACTTGGATATAGTGGTTCCTCTCACTTGACTGACTCGCAAGAGTACTGTATGGAATTTCTCAGACCAATGCCATGGAACTTTTAACTCATTGAAAAAAGCTTTTACAACAGCTCCTATTCTTGCCCATTACACTCCTGATGCATTACTTATTATTGAAATGGACACCTTGAACCATGCTCTTGGCACCATTATCTCAACTTACCTACCAGACAGCAAGATACACCCTATTGCATTTTACTCTTGGGCATTTACACCTCCTGAGCTGAACTACAATATACATGACAAGGAATTATTAGCTATTTTTGCAGCCTTCAAAGTCTGGCAGCATTACCTCAAAGGGTCAGCCAAACCCATCAATGTTGTCACAGACCACAAAAATCTTGAATACTTTGCTACTACAAAAGTACTAACACACCAATAGGCCCATTGGTCTGAATTCCTTTCACAGTTCAACCTTGTAATTTGTTTTTGCCCTGGTAAGTTGGGTACTAAACTGGACTCTTTAACTAGATGATAGGATGTCTACCCTAAAGGGGGGAATAGTGACTATGCTCAGGTTAATCCCCATAATTTTTGACCAGTATTCACTAACAAGCAACTGGCTTCATCCTTATGAGCCACTATTCTAGCCTTTCCAGTCCTTCATGGTGCCATTATTATGGACATTGAACTACTTCATAACAACATTTGTGTGGCTCAGTCTGTCAATTCCATTACCACAATCCATCTCCCTATTCCTTCTGATCTGCACTGGTCTCTTGACTTGGCTGACCTAGTATGGCTTGATAACCATATCTATGTGCTGGACATGGACAACCTATGTCTTTACATACTACAATACAATCATGATCACATTCTTTCTGGCCACCTTGGCCAAAACAAAACCCTTTCACTCCTCTGTCAGACTTATACCTGGCTGAACCTTTGGACTATGGTTAAGGACTACTGCAATTCTTGCATCCTGTGTCAATGCTCCAAGTCTAAGCACCATCAGCCATACAGACTCTTGAAGCAACTACCTATTCCTGAGCAGCCATGGAATTCTATATCCATGGACTTCATTGAGAAACTTCCTGAGTCCTCTGGCTACAATTCTATACTAGTAATCATGGATCACTTCACTAAGCAAAGCATATTCATCCCCACAAATGTTACTATTACTTCAGCTCAACTTGCCCTTGTCTTTGTCATGCACATATTCTCCAAACACAGTGTTCCCAGCCATGTCATGTCCGACCGTGGCTCCAAGTTTGTCTCCCATTTCTTCCGTTCTCTAGGCAAGGCCTTGAACATGGAGTTACACATCACTTCAGGTTATCACCCAGAGGGCAATGGACAGACTGAACAAGTCAATCAGACTCTGGAACAATACATCTGCACCTACTGCAGTTATCAGCAGGACAACTAGGCCAAACTCCTACCCTTGGCTGAATTTGCCTATAATAATGCACTGAGCACGACTACAGGCATATCCCCATTTTTTGCCAACAAGGGTTATCATCCAAACATCACTGTCCATCCTGAATGTGACCTTGTTAGTACTCGTGCCTGCAACTTGTTGTTGACCTCGATGAGCTTCATCAGGAACTATGGCAGCAGATCGCTGCAGCCCAGAAATGATATCAAGGACCAGCCAATGCCTGCTGCTCCAAGGCACCCAACTACAAAGTTGGCGAGAAAGTATTCTTGAAGGCTGAGTTCATTTGGACCACTCAGCCAACTAAGAAATTCTCAGAGAAGTACCTTGGACCATTCGAAATCATCACACAAGCTGGTTTCCATTCCTTCACCCTTTGACTCCCTGAATCCATGCGAGCCATTCACCCTGTGTTTCATGTATCCCAACTAGAACCAGAGGTTCCTAACACCATCCCTAATCATATCCAGGACTCCCCTCCACCTGTAATAGTTGAGAGTGAAACTGAATATGAAATTGCCAAAATTCTAGATACCAAAATAGACTGCCGATGTCAGTCATGCAACCTTCTATACCTTGTCTGATCGGCCAGGTACAAAGGGACCGATGAGGAGTCATCTTGGCTACTAGCAACAGAATTAGGCAATGCCCCAGAACTCATTTCTGACTTTCATACTAGATACCCTAACAAACCTGGTCCTTGGGTATCATCTTAATACAAGTCTCAAACTTCACCTATAATGGCCAATGGCTGTCTTCAGCTGGCCAGTCATTTCATACTATATAGTTCAATTTCATTTCACTTTATATTACTTAACTTCACACTTCATTTCAAGTTAACGATTCATTTTTATATACAAACAAAAGGTGCAACAAAATTATATACAGGCAGCTGTATTTAGCTGTCACCTTGTACTTCCACCTCACTCTTCCATTCTAACCTCCTCTTTGTCAACTCCCATCAGTCCCTCCCTGCTCTCTGTCAACAGCCCTTCTATGTTTTCCCTCATCAGCTCTGGTTGACTGGGACAAGGAGATGGTGAGCATTGCTCCCTGCCAGTAAAACTTGGCACAGGAGTGGCCGTCCACCAATTTCCATCATGGGTTCCAGCCTACCAATGTTGGCCACCTCCAGACTCCCTCAGCCACTTTCTTTGGCCTCTCCCAATTGCTGCCTTGCAATGAGTAGCTCCTCCTGGTTCTTTGTGCATTTCTTCTGCTCCTGGGACATTGTGTAGGTGTCCACAGACACCTTCTCCAGGAGATCTTTCAACTCCAATTGGTGCTGCAAGCAACCAAGGAGACTCTTGGTGGCATCCTTACTATGAGCAGCCGATGCCTCCTGGGCTATTGCCACCCTCTCCACGGCTTTGATCAGCTGGTCCTGACCTTCCCTCAAACCCTCAAGGGCCATGGCCATGCATTCTAGGATGTGGCCAAAGCCTGGACCTGCCTGCTCCCTTTCCTCCACTCCTTCCTCCCTGCTGACCTCATTCACTTCAGCTGGTTTCACTTGTTTTTTCTTCAGCCATGATCCCTTGGCCTCTTTGCCAGCCTTGCACTTCTTTGGCACAAAGGAGCAAGCCATGCCTGCCTTTGCACACTTCCAGCAGGTGGCCTCCACCTGGTCCAGAAATGTGAAGACAAAGCAGTGGCAGCCTCAACAGGTGCACTGCATATACCAATCTTCTGCCACCACTTTTTGCCAGAGGTGTTGGTTCCCACCTTTCTTCAGATAGGGAGCACGAAACTGCTTCACCTCCAGCTCAGATGACTCTCCCTTGATTAATTCAAGGACTGCCATAGTAGTGGTGCTCGACCCATCCTTGCACTGTATTCGAAAGCTGTTAATCCAAATTCATGGCCAATAATTGGCCACTTACCACCTTCTTCCCCATCAGCTTATCTGTGGCCTTGGGCACCCCTGTTGTTTCTTTCACCTATAGTTTGGGGTTAGTAATAGCTAGTGGATTTGTCGAATTCACTTACCTTTGAGCCACTCACCTTGCTGTTAGCCTTCTCCTTTCCCTTGCCCTTGACCCTGCTGGTTCCCTGTTTGGCCAAGATTTTGGCTGCCTTTTGCTTTGTGGCCATGTCGGCTGCCAGTGCTCTATTGGCTGCCTCTTTTGCTATTCAGCATACTTCTATCTCAGCAGCCTTCTGCACTACCTCATGTGCCTGTCATTCCTCCTCCTCCTTCCTTGCCTTCTCAGCAGCCTTGGTGGCCTTCCTCAATCGCTGTTCCTCTTTTGCCCTCACCCTCTCCTCCTCTAATTTCTTGGCCTGTTTGGCCAAACTCCTCTGCTGTGCTGCAAGAGCCTGGAGCTCCTCTGAATCCAAATCTTCAGATGAAGCACAACTAGTTGCAGGGCTGTGGTGACAAGGGGACATGTTGGGGAAGCAGCTTGGTGTTGGTATGTTGTGTGGTCGTTGGATGCTGTCTCACATTTGATGGTGGCGGTTGATATTTTTACAGATTAAACTTTGTGCAAACCTTCTATTGGAGCCTATAGGACCAAACAAGTTACCTCAGCACTATGCACCTCAAGGGTTTGGCGCTAAGGGGGGAATACTGTCATATCCCATTCCAGCCATTACTCATCACCAACCAGTCACACACCAATCCATTATAATCCTAAGTCCTTGTGGCCGAGTCATGGCTGTCTTGGCCAAATTATGGCTGACTATATGTTTCAGATATTCTGCATTGAGTCTCCATTTCATACTAGTCTCAGTTCAAGTTCTTTATCTTTCATTTCCACAAAGCCTTTCAGTTAGTTACCTTAGTCTCCACATAGTCTTTGTTCATCTGACTCTCTCCACACTTTAGTTACAATCTGACCTCTACTTCCACATGCTTCATATATCTTCATTGGACTTAGTATCAATAGCTTATCTCTAAGAATAGTATATAAGCAGTAGTATTCAAGTTGTAGTTCTGGAGTTTGTTAATTGCATTGTCAATCTACTTCCTGGCTTGATACTCGCTCTATACTCTCTCAAAACTCTTGTCCAATCCTCCAGCCACTCCGGCCAACCTTCAGCTGAAGATTGGCCAAACCCTTGTTCCTCATCAACAAGCTGAGTTCTTGTTGTCATATTGAACTCAGTCTTTGTTATTATTCTATTCTAAATACAGGACTAGGATAGTGGGAGGTGCAGCACATAAGCTGAAGCCAATGTCCTACATTGTCTAATATCTCTTGGGTATCATTGGACTCATACCTCAGCTGTATCATCCCTCCTATATGGTCATGTTTGGGTCTTGACAGAGGCTAGCTGTGCAACATTTCATTTCTTGTCAACTGTGAAATTGTATGGTGAGCATTGTGCTCTTCAACTACTTCATGAGCTGTAAATCTCATCCCAGTTTCTTCTGTAGATTTCAGGCCAATTTAGTGGATCTCTTTGTATTGAAGTACCAAAACATGTTGCAACAATTATTTGAGAATTCATCCCTAAAATGCTTAGTTCTCTTGGTCAATTCTTCACCTAGCATCATGAATTTCTACACCAACACATTATGTACTAAAATCAATACTTTACTGTGCCTGCCTGTTCCAGTTGAACTCCAGGTGGACCCTGATTGGACTCCTGATAGACTCCAGTTGGACTCCTAATAGACTGCAGTTGAACTCCAGCTGGAGCCCAGAATTATGGGCTTAAAAGTATAACTTGATGGAAAACTTGAGTTATGACTTTCATATGACTGGAGTCCAGCTGAACTTCTGACTTGAAGTAAGAAATAAATGACAAAAATAGAATAAATAGAAATAAAATCAGAGAAATTCAGATAAAATCAAAAATAACTGAAAATACCAAGCAAATTGCAAACAAATGACCATATTGTGTGTCATATCCCACTCACAATTACCACTTATATGCTCCTAATCAAGTTTCCAATCAATTCTGATGCTTTTTCAACTCACTGCATCATCTCCAGTTTACTAAGGTTTACTCCAGTCTATTTCCATTTCTCAACTTATATGTTTCAGCCACAAGATACTAGTCTAGTATCAGTACATTCCTCTGCATTAACACTTAGTTACTATCATCATTGTCAGGGTTTACTATATTCCTGGAATATACTTGACTCATGGAATGTTCTAGAACATGGAACATTCTAGAACATGGAATATAGATAACCCTATGCTGAGCCAGAGGCTTACTAAGCCAATTACTCAGTCATAGCTTGCTCAGCCATAGATGACTCAGATGCTTATTCAGCCTAGCTATGCAGTAGTTAATCATCCTCTCAGAATATTCTAGAAGTAGTAGTCAGTAGTATATAAACCCCTCATGTACAGTAGCTAGCCTCAGCTTCAATCTCTTAGGATTCCCACTATCAAGTGAGAACCAGCTATAAGTCATTGATCCCTCCTCTCATCCTCATCTATCTCTCATCTTCTTAACTTCACTCTTACTATCTGGTGGCCTTGTTCTCTGTTATAGTGTTGCCCTGACAATCATATCCTCTCTTTTGTTTGACCCACTTACATCTCCTTTTTACTTAGTATTTTTTAGTATCTTGTGGTATTTAAAACTTCAATTAATTACATATTACAAATGCTAGTTCTTCTCCACTAGCAAAGCTACCTCTGACATTCTCAACATCCTCTGCTCTCTCAATCTCCTCCTGTCATTTTATTGCTCTCACACTAAATCTCCAGTCCCCAGAGATTTCACCTGACCAACCTCCAGTTAGAAAGCTGAGTTTGCAACCTCTTATATCTGTTCAATTTCCTAATCATATTCTGTAAATTGGATTTTAGAAATGTAGGGAGCACAGCACATAAGCTGAAGCCACTGTCCATTCTGATCCCTCTCTTTGATGTAGTGCTAGGACATGTTCCTGAAGATACCACCAGAGTCTCTGGTTACTTTCCTTTGCCCCTCCTGAGTTATTACTTGCCTGGCAACTTTAGATCTTGCCTAGAAATGAGTTTTTGACATTAAGACTAGATTAAATATAATATTTAGTCAAGATCATCCATGTTTACATCTCTTGTATTGTCATTATCACCACCATCATAATCATCATGTTCATCATCCTCCTCATTTTATACTTACTTGGGTTTACCAGTTTTCTTCTCCTGCTTTTCCAGTACATATTTTGTATGCTAGAAAAGCATTAAATGCAAAAACCAGTCAAAGTTGCTTAGGGTCATTCTCTTCAAAATAAATTCAAATCCACCTAACCAGGCCCATCCACTATCGCAAAATAATTCAAGGAAATTTAATCACTAAGAAATTATTGCTTACAATTGTACTTTTGAAGGTTGGTGTGTACTGGAAAGTCAGACTATAAGCAGAGATCACTATGCTAGATGCTGATTCAAGAAGTGTTGATTCCATTGCAACAAGGAAAAGGTAACTAACAAAAAAGAATTGGTATTTAATAAAGTGAGAATACAAGCAAAAAGATTACTTGACATCTCCTGAAAGAAGGTAATTTGAAATTGATAACAGTCCCACCATACCACCAAAGAACAGAGTGGAAGGAGTAGGACTATTCTAACAGAATATAAAACTAATAATTAACTGAATACTATAAGCAATTTTGATTGAAGAGGCAGCAGCAGCTTGATATTCATGGGACAATTTCTTCTGTAGAGTTCAGGCCAATTTAATGAATCTCTTTGTATTGAAGTACCAAAACATGTGGCAACAATTATTTGTGAATTCATCTCTAAAATGCTTCGTTCTCTTTGACAATTCTTCACCTAGCATCATGAGTTCTTATACCAACACATTATGTATCTAAATCAATACTTTACTGTGCCTTGCCTGTTCCAGTTGGACTGCAGGTGGACTGTGGTTGGACTCCTGATAAACTCCAGTTGGACACTAGCTGGAGCTCAGGATTATGGGCTTTAAGGTATAACTTGATGAAAACTTGAGTTATGGCTTTCATATGGCTGGAGTCCAACTGGACTTCTGACTTTAAGTAAATAGAATAAAATCAGAGAAGTTCAGATATATTCAGATGAATCCAGATAAAATATAAAATAACTGAAATACCAAGCAAATCACAAACAAATAACCATACTATGACTAGATCAAATATAATATTTAGTCAAGATCATCCATGTTTACATTTCCTAACATTATTTATTCTGGATCATGAATATGACTCCCTCAAGGTTAGGAGCTGCACTAAGACTGCCACTAGTAGGCTTTTCATTTTCATGTCTGATGACTAAATACTAATGTTAAATAAACCTTTTATCTTTTTTATATATAAAGATTTATGCAATTGTCAATAGTAAGAGCTTAGAATTTAATCTAATCTGGAATTACTGTGGAAACAGATACTCTTCTTTCATAGATCTAGCCTTGTATATGAAAGAGGTCAAGGATGGCTGCATTGAAAATAACCTTGTGATGAAGCTGCAGAAATGGAATAATTACTCTGCCCTTGAGGTGAAGAAAGATTTACTAGACAGAATTCCCAAGCTTTATGAAGACCTTTATCATGCTTGCAAGCTGGTTCTGAGATCTGATATGTGTGGTGATATGAAGAAATTCATTGCTGCCTTGCCATATGTTGTCTCTGGTAATACTTGGTGGCACAACTATGTGATTGATTCAATCTATATCTACATCCCTGAGTCTCATTATCTGGACCTGAATTTCCCACAGTCTCTCCAATATAAGGAAGGTTGAGGGAGGTTCTACTGTCAGGAAGTCAAACCTTGTGTTGAAATAACACCAGCTACTTAATTCACTCCAGTGTTTTGGGAATCTTGAGGTAAATCATTTCAAATGCTTTCTATTCATTATGTATGTTGTATCATTTGGATCAGTTACATAGATTTGTGCTTGATACAGGCTGATAATGGTGGTATATACATGCTTTGTTACTACAAAGAAATTCCTTGAATATGAAAAAGGTGGATAATGTCAATGTTGAACATCTTTGTGTTTTTGGTGAAGCATTAGGATACTCTGAACTTTGGGTATTTCTCTGGCTACATCCTCAAATCAGAAGACCAAGAAGGCAATGGAGCTAGCAACATCTGTGATCTAACCTCCCATTTTTTGAAACCCTCATTCATTGGATGGTAGGAAACTACAGAAAGCAGTGTTCTCACAAGTATACATATATAACCAAAAATAAAGTAGATAACAGAGTAAAATGGCAGTGCAACAAGCTCAATGTTTACCAGTAATTTCCAACAGGACAAGTGGTAATGGCAAATATGACTGAATGGATGCTGGTTAAAATAATGTCCCAGAAAAGGACAAAATGTTATAAGGGTGTAAACAAGTGAAGATACAAAATGTAGGCTATGTCATTTATAAGAAAAAGATTGAGTACAAATATAAAACAAATACATGAATGGGGACAGCCCAGGTGTGGTATATACCCTGCTGCTACTTATCTCTTTCCTTTTGTGCATCATGGCTAGCTTGCAATTATCTCCAACAATGTGGCATACAATGAGGAGGGTACAGCTGAGCTTGGAGCAGGAATGGTTCTAGTGTACACCACTGGTTGCATCATGGTAGAGCTGTTATTGTTTGTGCATCAAACTGCAGTGTGTTCAGGCTCCCAAATGCAGTTGTTTGTATAAATATGGGCACACCACAGGGGTTTTTCAGAAGTGCCTAGGGTTTTGCATGTTAGAATATGGTGTTGCACAGCTGCTTTGCACAGCCTTGCACAGCTTTACACAGCATTACATAGCATTCCTGTACAGCATAGACTTCCCTAGTAGTATATAATGTCTTGTAGTTTTTCCCTTGAACTGCAGTATTTTCCCCCCATTCAGTGTCAGTGTCAGTGTCAGTGTCAGTGTCTGAGTCCTTCCCTCATATCCTTTGCTTGTTCTTATCCATTCTCTCACCCACTCTTCTGCTTTCAACATTGCAGTTGGCTGTAACATCAGCATTTGTGACTATATTCAACAAATACTAACACAAACTGAACATTGGCAGGACTTGCCACCTCAGGAATTCAGAGTTTCAGACCAGCTGAAACCCTACAAATAATGTTGAATTTCAATTATGATGTTAGTGAGATTGAAAGCATGTTATAAATTAGAAGATTCATATATTTTTGTAATCAAGATGATAACCTGATTATAAGAACAAGAATGTTTCTTACCAGATCTCTAGGTGCTGAGAATCATGGCTTCAGACTTAGCTTACAATCAGTGAACTCACTGTGGATGTTGGCTTCTAAATCCACCAGATTTAGAGAGAATAAATAGTGGATAAAATGAAAATATATACATATGTCTATCTGCCAGCTATAGGGAGAATATATTTGTGATATGTTCTACAATAAATCCACATAATAACCATCAGAGAAATCGAGAATATATTTAAAATAAAAAATACATCAATACTCTGGACATAGTGTTGGAGAAAATAAGAATAAATCCACCAAATATAGTCAAAGTGTCTTCTCCATCAATCCACTGGATATATTGTGAATTTATTTGAATCATGTGATTTTCATGTGATCTACAATTACCATTATCTCCTCACTCAGATCATGGAGGTGTCTGAGCTCCGGGACTGAGGACTACAGTAGGCCATACATATAGTTAGTGTTGAAACACATCTGGTAATTATAAGGCCTTTCCACTTTCACCTTTTGGCTTATGTACAGTCGGTTAGCAAGAAATTCAAGCATTATTGAGAGTGGGAAGGCCTTATAATTACTAGACATGTTTCAATGCTAAGTATATGTATGGCCTACTGTAGTCCTCGGTCCTGGAGCTCAAATGCCTCCATGGTCCAAGTGAGGAGATAACA
>JASFDH010002292.1:0-11370 GCA_036937195.1 Nidularia pulvinata | reverse complement strand
ATGCATTTGAAAGGAGCTGTGCCATCAGGACCAAAGGCAAGCTTGTAGGAGCCAGAATTGCCATGCCCGATTTGAGGGGAGGTCCATACTTTGCGAGCGGTAGTATCCGAGCATGAAGTAATGAATACAGGGGAGCCGTTATCTTGGTTATCAGCCGCTATGCACAGGTCTAAAAGCAAGTGAAGGAGATGAGTTTAAATATCTGATGGTTGAAAGAAAATCGCATACTGGATCCTTGGAGAACAACCTCATTTATAGGCCTGAATAAACGAAATAAATAAATAAAGCTCAGACTCAAATGTACTTTATACTTACTGCACCAGGGTGTTAGCAACGAACTCTTGATTTCTGTTCCCCAATGAGCAATCCCAAATCTGCAACTATTCAAAATGTGAACAACCTAATCTCCTACAATAAGAAATTGAACGTGAAGATTCACCTGGTTTCCGTTTGAAAGATTTCCATCGGTTACATCCAGACATTTTCCATGATTAGCCCACTCGATACTCCCGTCCGCGTTATATTGCCAAAGCTGATTTGTATTCCCATCGTTACAAGTCCATATCTGGACTTTTGTGCCATCCGCGTCGACTCCGTTTGTAACGTCGAGGCAAAACGTGTTGAAGATTTTAATAGGACCAGGAGTACCATTGCCGAAAGAGGCTCCACCTGCGATAACCTGGAAGCCTCTCTGTTCAGTAGAGGCGCTACAATCCTGGACAGTAACCGGTGAACCGTTCGTGGCATTGATCACTGTTAGGCAAGGCGTCCTGGGAAACGCATCTCGGAAGCTGGTCTGAATCTCGAGAAACTCGCCTGCCCTGTATGTCAACTATCATGAATATGGGCATAAGATGGTACTTAGAATGAGACCCTCACGGTGGGATTTCACGAACATTCACTGTTGCAGTAGATGCTCCAGATGCCACAGTGATAGCGAGAAAGGTGTATGCGAGTAGATTCATGGCAGTAAACGGAAAATTGGAGGTGGGTGGGCAATGAATGCTGAAGTCCTCGAGAGCTAGCTGCAGCTTTTTAAACGTATATCGAGATGATGAAAATATCTTTATCACCCATGTGAGCAGCGGTGGGTGATGCGTCGTAATGATGAAAGAAGTCGGGACGATATAGACATCACCACAAGTTTGACAGATCCTCTCGCGACGGCGTATCCATTCCGTGAGACCCGTGGATGTCCGAGTTTCGTACACTCTACGTATTCTCAAGGACAGTCGCCTACTAGTGCCCTCGACTTAGCCAGGATGTTCTCGCACATGGGTGCTTCTTCCTCTCCTTCCAGCTATCCTGATGTGTTGTGAATCGAGGTCGCGCAGTGGTAAGATAGCTGAACTTCATTGTAGGTTAGGCCTCCTACAGAGGTCCTTATATACTACTATACAAGATTCTACAGTATTCTAGATAGCTACAGAATATAACTACTGAGTCAATGCTTGCCAAGATAATTACTAACAATATTACTAAGCCCAAGATAACTTCTTCGAGGATGTGCCAGATGTAATTCCAACATGATGCGTCCCTCCTCCCCACAGATGCTACTAGTGGTTCGGTCAGCCATCGACTGTTTATGTTCACCTGTGAGGCGGCGATAGCCTTCCTTACCGCTTCTCGTCCCTCTCGCACTGCGGGAAGAAGCAACGTTAAAAATCAATGTCATCTAGACATTAAGAATCAAAGGAAGCGAATGGCTATTGTTTTCCAGCATCACTGACCATCATTTCTAGAGCTATTGACACTAACTTCCATTCCAACTGACATTGATCGTTGGTTGCTAGAGGGGCCATTCCATTGCGTTGAGCGGCATGTGATACATAATAGAAGGAGGAGGGGAAAAAAAAGGGAATCTAGCAACCAGTACGCCAACCCAGTCCAAAGCTGAAAGAAGATGCAATGAAAACGCCAACTTGGGTGACGGAAAGGTCTTCAAGTAGATGTGAACTTCATGTTCGAGGTCTAGTTAGTAATGTTAGTGGGATGTTCGCACCGTGCACGCAAATCTGGTTGGCGATATATTACTTCTGCAGCCGAGCGCTGCAACGCCACGTCCCTTCAAGTTCTATAACAGAAGAAGCTAAGTCCTATATCCAAGAACCACGGTGTTAATACTCTGGCAGCAAACATACCGAGGGATTGGGACCAGCTGGGTCTTTGAGCGTCAGACATCAGGGAGGGGCCGGGACTAGGTAAGCCTTTCGTTGGATCAGATATATGTTTTAAGAGAGACGACATGAGTAAGGATAGAACTACACCAATAAATCTCAACTTTTCTCAGTGTAATCACTTTATAAGTTGTCAATGATGCATTTCCTCTCATAGTAGCAGTAGTTCATTGAACAGCTTTTGGAATGCCAGAGCGAATAATGATGTCAAAGTCACTGTCGTTGTCGTGAACCGCCTGAATTGCGCAGCCAGCAGGTGACAACTGCACCATAACCTGTAGGCATTATCCAGTGATAGTTTGAGATTCTTTTTGATGAGTTCAATCCCTACAAGCAGCACAAGAAGCGACGGAAACAAGATGTGCTAAGTAGGAAGAGCAGCAGAGACTGATGGTTCCTCAAGTCCTCGAAGACACGTATCAAGGTCGCCTCGATGATCACTGTTCCATTTTCTCCATAACTGGCAGAATTCAACTTAAAAGGAACAAAACGAAGCGAGAAGCTTACTATCTAGGGCGTGAGCCTTCGATGACTGAATCAGGGGCTAAATTGAGCTTAAGAGCCTTGACCTGCCGTTTCTCCTTTATCCAACAATAGATATGTCGATAAATAGGATGGTGGATGATAGAATCAGGTGAGTTGAAAAAGCCTGAAATCATATCGTTTAACTGAAGTATACGGGAGGGAATAGAAGCGAAATTGATATCTCTTGGCCATTCCTGCTCTTTATAGAGCACCTCATAAGCAACTTTCTCAAGCTCGAGGTTGATCTTGCCACAAATGACAAGGTTGTGCTTGATAAGCCTCGGTGCGTCGGTTTGTCATGGAAGCTATAATACAAGTTTAGCGTCAGTGGTCATGGACATTCAAAGCATTAAAGCAGTTGTAGGACAAATTTTTATGTGGAGGTTTTGGTAGATAATTGATGGGTCCAGTCAAGACTAGGCCTTACCATTATCGTTGATAGCCAAGGGTAATGAAGGTATCTTGGGAGAGCAAGAGGATGTATAATAGATGTTGATGCAGAAAGGGAGTAGTATTTCTTGAGGTATTGTCGCCTCAGAGAATGAGCCAAGAGTACATAATATGCATAGACTGAAAGCATTATTATGTCAACACACCCTTATAAAAGATAAAGTATAAGTTACATACAACTGAACCTCTACGAAATCTTGTGGTTTTCACGGGATTACAATTTCATGTAGGGTACTTCTTATCCATGGCTCCGGCAGCGATAAAACGACCATAAAAATGTTTATTTAAAGCCATGGAATCACCATCCGATTCTATATAAATCATTAGCAAGTGATCATGGATGGGTGATAGTAAAAACGAACCATGTACTGCCCTTCCTTCACGCAGACTGTCCAATAATGTCAGGCAGTGCCAGGTATGATTCCGAGACACTCGAGCACTCTTTCTCAGCATTGAAGACACACCTTGGTTGCGTATACCTCAGCTTCTCACGGGGCTGGCAGCGAGGTTAACACCATAGTATCAGCACTGTCAAGATCGGCCTGTGAGAGCCGGTGTAGCGACTCAGCTTCAGCAATGGACGTTAAGAGCTCAAAGTATGGCAGGACAATAAGATGGAGAGGAATAGCGTAGCATCAAACCGCGCATTCGGTATCATATGTGGCGATTCGTCTTCAGCATCCTTCGAAGCTGGAGAGAAAGAGCGAGAGAAGGTGTTAAACGCACCGATCGATTAAGTCGCGAGTCATATGCAGATTGGAATTTCACGTGATGATCGTGAGACCCAAAGATTTGGCCCTAGCACTCAAACCAATAGTCAGACGTTCGCTTTCAACGCTGAGAATTTAGCTGACACTGACTTTCAAAATTTCAGTATCGGTGCTCTGGCGCACATTGATTTTCAGTGCCGCAACGTCACATTGATTATCATGTCCAGATCAACCAACGTCATAGGCATTGATTTCCACGTGCTTAATGCCTTAAACGTTGATGATCATCCCCATAGTGCTCGGTTTCTAGTCGTTTTCTCCTCTTCCACTCTTCTGCGCCGCACCTAGGTTTATTAATGGCCCCCAGCCAGCCTAACTCGCACATCTGACGTGCTCATGGAAACCGGGGGCCCTCTGCTCTCCTCAGGTGGATAAGAATGATAGACTTTTCGTGGTTAGCGAAAGTAGGTATTGTGTTCTACATTTGGCGTTGCTTCTCGTTCGATGTTTGGTGCTGCACCTCCAACCCGCACCCGCACTGGCAGTTCCTGTCCCGGAAAAGCACTCTTCGAGTTTATCGCCACCCCGCATTTCTCGCTTACCTGTTAATTGCGACCCCGAGGTGTCCTCCACCTTCACCCCCGAAGAATGCCCTTTGAAAATCACCCTTTAAGACTGCACGCATCTCATCGAAGGGCTTCATACGCTCCAGGATAAACTGTATGAGGTTAAAGACAGATGGAAGTGCGTTCTTGTCCTCTTATTTGTCTGGTTTGTGTACCAACGTTGATATATCATTTTATTAGTAACAGCGTTTAGATCAATTCTGAAGATCCCCCCTCTTTTCGCCTGTGCACCTCAGCATCTGCCGTACCCATCCTTCATGAACGGTCCCTGTCTCCAGGATTCTCGCCCTCGGGCACCTCTCACCCGTGTGCCGTCCTCGACACGCCACCGTCGGCGCCAGTTGCCCTCGCGCCCGAAAGCTCCTTTTGAGAATTCTGATTTTAGATTTCTACAAGTCGCGGAAGCACTGCGAGGCCTCCTGGATGAGTTGTACGAGGACGAGGAGAGAAGGCAGTGAGTATTTGTATTTTTGTTGTGAGGTGGTGTACATGACGCGTCGACATTTCATGATGTCAAGTTTTCGTGCGAGCACGACCGTTGCTCCAACGTCTGCCAGGTGAGCGGCTCTACTTAGCCAAATCTTTCTTCGTTCATAACCGAAATCAGTGAGGTCCCCTGCAGTGCCAATGGAAATCCCATACTATCCTCGTCCAGGGCACTGAAGTATTATTTCACTCTGTCTCGTCGTTGCTCGGGTAGTTGGCTAATTCTCATTCCAGTTTCTGCTTACTCTTGGAGCAGGACTTCTTACCGATACTGCCGGCGAGCGTGCAATCCCCGTCTCGTCATCATATCCCTTCACCTCCATTACTTGAAGAGGACTTCACGTAGCTCCTCCGAGTCTCCGATCCGTATGCGCATCTCGCAGTCGCCTTTGCAATATATCTCAGATTCGTGCTGCGTGTACTCTAAGGTGATCTTCACATGAATGCAAAGTTTCTTCTGTGTACTCCTGCTTAGACTTTCCTCTCTGCCATGTTTGCAACGACCTCCCTAGCCTTCATCCTGTTTAGTCCCAGCTGCTTCTCTGGTGTCTCCTATAAAAGCTTACGTACAAAGTGCTCTTTCGTTGCTATTTGCTTCCATATCTGGCTCTTTTTCTCCTCTCCTCTCGCAAACTCTTGTGCTGCGATAGCGTGATTTTGTGGACATCTACTTCAACTATTGAGAACTGGACTCGGCATATTTTCTTATTATCACCTTTTGTATCCAATTAGCCGAACTATCGAACTTGTAGTGAAATGTTATTAGCTGCGAGGTTCCTTTGTTTTGCTGAACCTTCCAGCACTATCATGAGGATGTAAAGGTCCCAATATTCGAAATTCCGCCCCACCATCTCAAGTGTCCGGCCAATAGAAAGTGATCCGGCAGCGACTTGGCCGGAGCGTCATTTATTGAAGTGCTTGTGAAAACAAAATTTGCCAGCCTTCTCAGAGAGTGAATCTTCACCAGATTCATGAACTTGAATTGGCCTAAATAGTATCACATTTTGCGCTGAGGGCAAGAGCCTCATATGCAAATCAAGTCAGAGCCTTCAGGACCCTACTATAGTCGTATTTAAAAAATGGCGCAAACAAGTTGTAACGATTAGATTGCCTTATACAAATTAAGAGCTATCGAAACATCTTGTAAATGGCTATTGTTTATGGGTAATAAAATGTCTGAAATGTTCGGGGAAATTGTCAAGGTAAAAAATGAATGGATTAGAAGAGCAGAACTCCATCCCCAGCTGTACATTATGTCGCTGTCTGCGGGGGAGCGACGTCGTTCCATATCTGGTTGGCGTTACCGACGCAGTTCCAGATTTGCAACTAGAAATTAGAAATCAGTACTAGTGCACCATTTAACAGTATACAATGCATACTTGGTTACCTCTGGTCGTGACACCGTCGGTAAGGTCGATGCACAGAGGGTTTGCAGCGCCAGTGGCGGACCATTGAATAGTTCCGCGTGGAAGGAAATCCTGATTGGCGCTTCCAGAAATGCAGTCCCATAATTGCAATCTGGTACCGGGAGCGGCAACACCGTCCTTAACGTCGATGCATTTGAAAGGAGCTGTGCCATCAGGACCAAAGGCAAGCTTGTAGGAGCCAGAATTGCCATGTCCGATTTGAGGAGAAGTCCATACTTTGCGAGCGGTAGTATCCGAGCATGAAGTGATAAATACAGGGGAACCGTTATCTTGGTTATCAGCCCCTATGCATAGGTCTAAAAGCGAGAGAAATCAATGAAATCAAGAATCCAATAGTTGAAAGTAAATTACATACTGGTTCCTTGAAGAACAACTTCGTTTAGAGGCCTGAAAAAACGAAATGAATCAGATACTAAGGCTAGAATTCAAATTTATCTTGTACTTACTGCGCAAGGGTGTTGGCAACGAACTCTTGATTTCTATTCCCCGACGAGCAATCCCAAATTTGCAACTATCCAACATGTGAGTAATGTCATCTTCTGCGGTAAGAAATTGAATATGAAGATTCACCTGGTTTCCGTTTGAAAGGTTTCCATCAGTTACATCCAGACATTTTCCATGATTAGCCCACTCGATACTCCCGTCCGCGTTATATTGCCAAAGCTGATTTGTATTCCCATCGTTACAAGTCCATATCTGGACTTTTGTGCCATCCGCGTCGACTCCGTTTGTAACGTCGAGGCAAAACGTGTTGAAGATTTTAATAGGACCAGCAATACCTTCACCAGAAGAGGCTCCACCTGCGATAACCTGGAAGCCTCTCTGTTCAGTAGAGGCGCTACAATCCTGGACAGTAACAGGTGAACCATTGGTGGCATTGATCACCGTGAGGCAAGGTGTTCTGGGAAATGCGTCACGGAAGCTGGTCTGAATCTCGAGAAACTCGCCTGCCCTGTATGTCAAACATCATGAATATGGATGTGCCAAGTAATTATAATGTGACACTCACGGTGGGATTTCACGGACATTCAATATCGCAGCAGAAGTTCCATATACCACAGTGGTAGCGAGAAAGGTGTATGTGAACAACTTAACCATGGCGGCTAGTGGAAACTTGGGGGTGGGTGGGCAACAAATGCTGGAGTCTTTGAGATCCTGGATGCTGCTTTTTAAGTGTATTTCGAGGTGATGAAAATATCTCTATCACCCACGTGAGCAGCGGTAGGTGGTGCACTAGGTGACTTCCCGTAAGGATCTAGAGGAGTTTAGAACCGCCAAACTGCCGCTAGATGGTAAGATGCCGAAATGCCGGTGATAAGCGACATGAATTTCAAATACATAGGCCCCTCCAGATTCTTTCAGAATTCGCAATCTGACGAGGCCTCAGGACCCTCTGCCAGCATCTGATGAAACAAGTCCGGACGATGTAAACCGCAAGTTTGACAGAATCTCTCGCGACGGTCTATCCATTCCGCGAGATCCGTGAATTAGCGAGTTTCGTATTCTTGCCAAAAAGCATAATGCAGTGATACCGAAGATTGAGCAAGATGATGTTGAGGTTAAGGAATCATTGACACGGCCTTAAGTCACCGCTATTTGAGGTGTTGGTAATATGTAGGCCAGCCGGAGATACCCGTCTTTATGTGATGTCAAATTGAAACGTTGAACCGTGAGCTGTAAATACATTGCAAATATTCTTACTGTACCATGTACATAAATATTCCAAGGGAACAACTCATTTCTCTCTGTATCGGCGTTTGCCGAAAATATTCGAGATGCAACTTGAAGAACTATATTTTTGACTTGGTATACTTATGATAATAGAGTATTTGCGGAAGACACAAGGTCGGAAAATAATGACCTATTACTAAACATACTCATCGAATCCCCTCGTCGCCGCGACGCTGTCCAAATCACTGTCCCAAGTAGTAAACCAGAAATTTCGCACACTCGCTGCACCGACAGCGGGCAATTCGGGTCCTTCGTAGGCAATGGTTTCAGCATATCTTCCAACGCACATGCTCTAATTTCAAGTCCAGAAGCACATCTCCTGCTTGTCAACTCCCATGTGTATGTACACCACCTTGATGCGACCCTTCCACTTGTTGGGAGGGACTGCAGCCGCCACTTGGTGGCCCCTATAATACTTAGTATCGCCGAATTCTTGCAAGAGAGTATCGTTGCAGCCGATGACGAGGAGTGAGCTAACAAACCTGTCGACGAGTGAGGAAAGGGGGTGCTCAGTGCAGATACGGTGCATGAAGGACGTGCAGATGAAGAATGCCATTTGATTCGCCAGCATGCCAGACGAGAAGCCTTGGCATGGAGCTGTTGAGGATGATTATAACAACCGCCGAAAGTATATCAGACCGAGGCCTCATGTAACTCTCATTCCGATCAGGAAGAGGATCTGCCGCGTCAGCAAGTCTAAGCTCTGAACATAGTACGCCCAGAATCTCGCCGGAAGAATCGAGTGGCCCTAATAGATGACGAGCATTTCAGAATCCTCTCGGTTGCCGGAATATGGATGACCAGGATCCAGCCGTCCATTCACAATGTATTGGCTCCCATCAGTCTCGCTCCTCGCGTGTCCTAACTTTTCTTCTTCTGCCCAAGATATCACAAGTCAACCTTGTAAAGAAAAGAAAGAAAAATGACAACCGATATGTCAGCATTGGAGCCGAGGGGAGCAAGAATCGCGAGCTACGGGCATGAGGATTGGGAGGTAGGAATCGAACTCGGGACCCTTGCCTGACGCCCTAATGCCCGAGTTGACTGTCCCCCGTGGTCGACGGGCTCGCTGCTGGAATAGTAATGAAATTGCTACATGAATAGAATAGACCGCACTTGGAACGTACGCTGTATCTGCATAAGCAAAAGCCAGTTTCATGGAGGGGCTTGACACTGGTCTAAAAGTGTCGTGTCCCACAGCGATGGCTATCGATGGTATCAGTAATCAAATGACGCTTAGTCAACTCACCGATGAGCACCGCACAATTCATCGCCTGCCCACAACCTTATATAATCTAGGCCATCTGCACCCCTTGTCACCAGTACAATCTCAACTGAAAAACAGCTCACGCTAGCTCACCTTCGTGGATGTCGGATCCGTCAAGGACCGCAAAGTTCGTGATCACGTGTTTCTGCTGGTTATCGGCAGGTTTGACCAGCGTTTGACGTGGTAGAGGAGGAGCATTTCATGCTGGATGAGCCTCTCAGGATTTGGATAACTGATTAGCTCTGGGGAGTCATTTCTGAGAAGCTGGAGCGTTGGTTAGCTTAAGTTGCAGAGAAAAAGAAGGTGGAAAGGGAGAAACGCTGCACACTTGTCACCGAAGATACAGGTCACCCGGTGTAAGTAGGTCCATGTGACTACCGAAGAAAGCTGCTGCTGAGAACTTTCCTATTATATACGCTGAAAAATCGCACCTGTCGGCATAAAACGTCTTCTTCCGCCTAAAAAAGTACGCAATACACCTCTAGAATGCCATATAGCTGCCTAGCAAACACATTCTGCATGATTTGCCTGCGCCGGCACCGATGGCGGAAAGGGAGGCGAACCGCGCCTTCCATACGAATCCACCACATCTCAGTAGCGAACATGATGAGCTGTGTGTCAAGCAGAGAGTAATATCTAGAGGCATGAACTGGTAGAAACGGAAGGTTGGGGTCAGAAGTGGCAAGTGCGCACTGTGCGCCTGAGGTGACTTGTGTCAGCGAGTCTCGTGATGGTGTTTGGCACGGACGTGTATCCCAATCAAAGATGGACGCAGACAAAGTTTGCCGAACCCCGCCGCTTCAACTCTCAAATCTCTGACCTTGCCAAGTGACAATCCCTCGGACATGATCGCGAATGTGGTTTTTGGGTGATACCACGGGGAAAATATGTCAAGAAGCTTATTATTAGATTAGTGACTCGGAGTGCCGCTGCCAAGTCAAGTCCGCTGCATATGCACACCTAGAACCAAGGCTCCAGAATGGCATCAAATTCTTTCAATCTTCTTTACAGCATTCATTTCCAGCAGGGCTCGATTCCACCATGGAAGATTTTCTACATTACCCTTGTTACAACATACTATCCTATATGTGCTCATCTAAAATGAGTCTGCAGGTATGGCGATCTAACTATTATCTCTCAGTCCCAAAACTCATATAACATTTCACCCATGCAGGTTTCGTTCTTACAAGCAGTCTGACGAAATCTATTTAGGAGCCATGTGGTACTAGCGGTTATCTATAGTCCCTTCGCACTTTCTATCATTATTTATTCTGGACATGCAAACTATACACAACAAGCCAGCATTCGATCGCATGACTGCTTGCCACCGTGACGGCTTGCTCCATTAATAGGAGCCTGTTGAATCCTTCTTCACTCTTTTCTTTCCCCAGGTCTGCTTCTACGAGCTAACTCAGAGCAAAGCAAGCATGGCTTTCCCTCCGGATGAGGTATGTTTCTTCAAAACTAAGCCTATTCCGTGTTACCATGGTTTCTCCTCGCAGTCGAAGCTAGTCTCCATCTTTATTCAAACGATACTCTATGGTTTGTAATCTAGGCTTGTACGGGATTGCACAGAATTTGATCAGACAGTATCTAGGAGCATACGTTGTTCTGTTTTGTATCACTACAAGATTATTCTTATCTGGTCGCGCCCACGGTCAATCCATCCGTAAAAATATGTTTGTCGTCTCTATTTTGATGTTTGCCATTGCAACAACTGTATGTAATATCCTTATAGGTTAATATATCTCTGCTGATACAGTCATTGCAGCAACTATCGGTCAACTTTACACGCATCATCAAAGCCTTTATCATCTTCCGCGATGAGCCCGGTGGCCCGGCGGCGTTCTTCAACAAACTTTCGGAATTCACTCAAATGTTCGGCAGTACCCTCTATGTTGCACAGACGCTACTTGGGGATGGTATTGTCGTATGTCTTGATTTCAATTGGCCATATCTTCAAGGTCTAAT
>JASFDH010002291.1:0-11374 GCA_036937195.1 Nidularia pulvinata | reverse complement strand
TGAAAGGGCGGAAATGGACCCTAGGTAAGCCTGGCGCCCTTGTTTAAGGACTTGCACGGGCAGACAGGCCACGTAAACATCTGCTATTCACCACGACACAGCGGCTCAAATGACGCGTCTTGGTACAAATTCTCTGACAGCTGGCTTTATCTGCGAATCTATGTTCTTGTTCAGGCGGACTTAACACTTGGCATGCACTGGTCACACGACTCCGATCTGGCACACCAACCCCCTCCAAAGCTCGCGCTGCTCCAAGCACCACCGGCACTGAACCCTCAAAAAAACACTCTCAAATTCGACCTCTTCAGCCCTCTCAATTTCTTCCTTTCAGATCGGCACCTACCCAGTGTGTGCCTCGGTAGTGCAGCGCCATACCCGGGGTCCGGAAATACACCTTTGTGTCCTCCCAAGTTCCGTGTGAAACAGACCTTTATGTTCAATGTGTTTGTCCGAAGCATATATTTATGTCCATGACCATCTCTTGGAGGCATAATTAAAACATAGTCACTCGTCCGGAAACATACGTTCCCGTCTAGCCGTGCATCCGCTACGCCCGGGGCCGTTGAAGTTGCTTTCTTCACACAGTTTGCATCCCTAGATACATGCATCCTATTCCTCCTGTCACAATCATCGTACAAGTGGACTTACGTACCGGCGCAGATGCAGCCCGTTCTCGCCCGCGTTTACTTACCCAATGCCATAAAGATTAGGCACTAAGTCTCGAGCTCAGGAAACGAGCTGCAATAATCGAATATTTGCTCTGCTTATGTTCCTCCCTTTGCATTGTTCAAGTTGTCGCCGACGGTAGAGCTTCAAGATTTATGAGGGAATGTTCAAAAAATTAACCTCTAAGCCTTCAAAGCAGCTGTTATGGGGGCACCGCGGATCGAACGCGGGACCTTCAGAATAATGATATGGAAATCAGCTTGCTTCAGTCTGCTGCTCTCCCAACTGAGCTATGCCCCCGACAATAAGGAGTTCTGTTGTGTATCAATAGAACAGAGATCCGCCATCAAACGTAGCACAACCACACTTTTCATCTGCCCCATTCTACCTCACAACTGCATTGCTTTGGTTCAAGAAGGCCACCTATCAAAATGCTACGTTTTAGAGGTTGAAAATTCTTGTCCATTAACGGATAACTTCAGAGATATCCAAATTAGGCTGTTACCATTCAGTGTAACATCATGTTTTCACAATTGCTTCACGGAATTCTAACATATTTGGAATACAAAATCTTGAACAATGCTTTAAATAAGAATATGCAAAAAAGAAAAAGGAGGCTCTGCAATGTAAAGGATGTGCAACATTGTACCGTGAACACGCATCAGTTAGTTTCAGTGTGTTTTGAGCAACGTCAACTACGACTCCATCATCATGCACAATGACCAAGTGTGGTGTTCTCCATACATTTAGTTCCGACCCGCACTCTCCCAGCCCCGGAGCTGCGTCTCAGTACCACTCATCGCTCCAAGTAGCTCCATCGAATACAAAGACCTTCATGCCCCCCCTCAGATAGATCGTCAAACGCACATGACTGGAATATCATTCCATGCATCCTGAATCTCAGAAACCATGTTTCAGCCATCGTGCCTACGGGAATTATAGAGTGTTAAACGCTGAAAAGTGTGCTTCGGGGTTAATATTTACAAGTTCGCTGCTTGCTTACCTCTATTGCCGCCTCGCGCGGTCGAGACGGAAGTTTCGAAAGGCTTGCAAAAAAAAAAAAAAAACCGGAAAAGGCAACAATATTCATTCCCGACAACAGTGGAGGCACCGTGGATTGAACGATGGATCTTCAGAATGATGAATCTCGCTCTATGTATATTACAGTACCTCAGTCTCCTGCTCTCCCAAATAAGCTATACCCCCTGAGCTGGTCCGTAGCTTGGTTCTGAGTGAATGAAGATGGGATTACTTAGAAGGAGAAGGAGTTTAATATTGTCAATTTACAATTCTCCATCAACGTTCAGCGCTCTCAATGTGAGAGATCTCAGGGGGGATCCATTTAACACATAATTCATCAACCCAGGTGTTATTCTAGCCGTAGCGCCAGGGCGCAGGTTATAAGGATTAACAAAAACCCAACTGAAAAATGAATTAAAACATGATATTTTCATCATCTCCGGTCTTGTGTTTTCGTTGGCAGATTTAAAAATGGAAGTGATTCCAATCTTTCATGGGGGCACCGCGGATCGAACGCGGGACCTTCAGAATTAGCAATTTTTCCCAATCAACTTCAGTCTGCTGCTCTCCCAACTGAGCTATGCCCCCGCTATAGTATGTATATTTAAAAAATAATAATATGTACATAAGTAAGAATTATAAAGCATGCTCCTAATTTTATGAACAGAGGGGTTCGATTCGGTCACTGAATTTCTCCTCCATTTGCGTCTTCCATCACTCCCAGGGAGGCCCCATGCGAGCTGCACAGTAAGCAGGCATAAGTAATCTATCATTTCTTCTTAACCCTATGTCATAATATTCAATGCAGGTCAGCAACCGCAGTGGACCAGAACTTCTTATTCCAATGACGAGTGTCTGGACACGCGAGCTGAGTCACCTGTATGCCGATACTGTATCTGCATCAAAGCACAGTAAGCAATTTAATTTGCGGGCTATGATCTTGAAGGAAGACAAAAGCCTTCGATTCTTCATTGAACAGGTGGAAGTTAATTGCTGATGCGGGAATATAATTTGGTGCTAAGAGCGTTCGAGGGATGAATTCAATGTCGCGCAGTGTTAATATTTCGCTGTGCCTGAGGTTCAGGATATCATGTATGTCACAAGACATTTACGCATGACCAATGTCCTCAAGTCGGTCTGCCCCTTTTCCCCACTAGGGTGAAGTCCGCTGAAGGATAAATTCCAACCAGGCATTTTTATACAGGTGCGTATGCGCCGTTATATCCTGATATCGTCGCAAACAGCTCATCGGAATTCTTAGGAGCCAGAGAGAGGCCATAGATCCCGAGGACAAACATCGAGAGACATTTTTTGCTTAGAAGCTTCAACCGTACGCGTGGAAGCGTGTCATGAGCTTCGATTTCGCTAAAATATTTACACTTCAATGCCGAAAGGTAAGCGAAGGGCTGTCAGATGGATATTAGGTCCTTTCCCGGCCCCCGAATTCCAGATCACGAGGCTCGCACAACACAAGTAAAGAGGTGGAAACTATAACATACTTCATTGGTGCAACGCTAAGTTAATGCGATTACCATTTCTATTTCCTCGGCAAGGCCGAGAGATTTAGTCTGTTCATACCACATCTTTCTGTATCACGTCTTTCTGTGATTTCTGCAGCCGAATGTAAATGTAGAATTCCAAATAATGCGTGCCAGTGACAGTGTACGACCTTTATCGGAAACCTGCTCTAAAAATACGGAAGTATTATGCGTGCTTTGGAAAATATCTTAAGGACGATTCTTAATATTAGTGAATACCCTGCCGAGTTTCCTGCAAGGCTATACGACGACAAGCAAATGACAGGATCTTCAAATATCGGTAGTCAGAAATTCATTCTGGTTAGTTTACACAGATATTCAGGACGCAGAAATTTATGAACACTCCAAATCTAAAGTTAAGATTCATTTCTGAGGTCGGCTATCATACATCTAGGTTCTTACACCACGAGAACTTTTGAAAGTAGTACTAAGTAATTTCTAATAAATTAGGATCTCCGAACACTACTTATCACATATCATTACACCCTCAACGGAGAAAAATTTGAAAGTACAAGTTACACTAGAATTTATATAGAAAAGGGATTTAGCTTAGCCTTGTTCCTACATAGTGAGTTGATCAGCGTACCAAGTTGACTCGGATGGCGACTCGACTTATCTTGTTATTTTGCCGTATTTTATCATATTTCCTTACAAGCCTTAATCCTAATGCATGTAATCAAATGTCATAAATGCATATCATGTGACTAGAGTTCGCGGCGCGTTCATGGGCATAGCAGTCTGAGACGGCTTCAATCCTCTTCTCAGTGCAAAAAAATTTAATTGAACAAAAAATTCATCCAATAATAAGACCCAAAATTAGCTGTACAGTAGAAACTCTCAGTAAAACTATTACTTACTGAAGATTCTGCTGTGCTATCCTATCACTGTGTCGTATCGCCTTCAATGAAAAGAGCAACAACATGGAAGGGAACGAAACTTTCCGTAATTACTATCCAATTGGCAGATGTTATGCATCTTGTCAATCATACTCGTTTTTATTCTTGCCAGCTTCAGGAACCACGTAAAGGATGGCGGTGATTCAATTACTTACTTGGCCGGGGTAGAGCAAACTTAAACGTCATGATGAGAGGCAGCAAACCGGCCGCCTTTCATAAAACCCACGATCATTATCATGGTTTTGCATTCCATAGGTTCTAAGTCAGCATTAAGTACTCCACACTTACCTATTGCTTACACAGCCAACGGAATAAAGCAACTCGGGGATTTCCGAGGAGTAATAGATAGAAACGTGCCCGAGGAAATGAAATCGATATGACCGACCTGCTATGCGCAGCATACTCTAAATTCAACCTTAAATTGGAAGAAGCAACTATGTTAGGTGAAAGTTTGATTTTAGACAATATTTATAGAAAGAGCTCAAGAGTTGCACTCGTCATAATGATGACTCCGTGAATGTCCGACTAATGAGTCTATTCAGTACTCTCCTCTCAGTCTTTAGCGTTCATTCGACCTGTTCAGACATTAAAGCATTATTAAAACCGTCTAAATCGTAGAAATCTACATTTGTTCACCATGCTTCAGACTTGCCATATATGAGACTATCGCGATCTGTCACATCATGTGATTACCCATCCTACTTGCACCTGGTTGAGCCGAGTCTGTAAATGTTCAATCGATTACACTAGATATCGTCACTATACATTGAACGTGAGGTCCGAGCACTGAACAAGAACTCGCCAATACAACAGCTTCTCGGCACTTCGAACACAGAACTATAAACCTTGATTTACCCGGTGCACTATGGGCGATGCGATTCTGGGGATCGCGGAACAAATGACGTCTTGGGTGCAGGTGTAGCTCAAATGGTGTGCGTATTGTCAGTTTCATATGCACTCATTGCAAGCAAGATATATGCATATTAACATAAAGCTTTACATGATGCAGGATTAGGTATAGACTATATTCACGCCCAGTGCGGTAATCCTGGAAATGAGAGGGCAGTGGGCACTCCATGTTACCATGTCCTCTCCACACGTATTGGGGACAATTCTAAGCCCTGGTATCAATCAAATAAATTCCACTTTATGTAGTCAGTACACTTACCCGCCGTCTCCTGCTTTATTCCGAGATAATAGCTCACCTCACTTGACTTTCTGTCAGCAAAGAATTTAGTAACTCAGATGTTTACTTGATTTGCTCTGGTTACGAATATCACGCGCAAGAAGGACATGAATCTAATGAATCTTTCCCCCACGATGCTTCTCAAGCCGGTCTTCAAGGGAACTTGTCAGCTCGCTCTACGTGTTTCCCGGGCACGTACTAGCTCCTTCGTCGAATAAAAAAAAACTTTCACTGGCTGCCCACCGCCACTTACTCTTCAGTCCCTGCGCCGCCAGTGTGCAGCAGCGGTCGGAATAAACGGTACGGTCACCAAACTCATGTTGATTTTCTCCATCTGATGCGACTTTCCGGAGTTCGATCCGATAACTTCAATTCTGACCGGGTCGAATCCGATGCTATTATCAGATTGTAAAATCTGGATTAAGGAAAGTGATAAGTTATCTGTACTCCCTCGAAAGCTTGTGCTGCCCTAGAATCGAACAGGTTTCTAACTGGCGACTCTATAACATGTATGTCTTCATGCGTAGATTTAACCAAATGCCTCATTCTAAGCATTTCAACCAGCCTTCTATACGTTAAATGCGTGCAAGGCGTTCAAAAATTTGGCGATCTCCATTCCGCGTCCCTGCATTATGTTTGTACATTTTCCTCCGGACCTTTGGCTAATCCAATGCCTATCAGCAGCATCGCATTCGAATACAGCACCATCTACCTCGAGGTCAATTGAAAACCATGATGACATTGACAGTGACATCAATGCATGCAGCCTCATGGTAGTCGTTGGGCAGGATTCCTCGCCTCAAGTAACGAGGAGCAGGTCACTTCAACGTAAAATATTCTTGCTTTCGTAGTCCGCGAACAGATTCCGGTCTTTATAGTTTCTCAACTTATACCTCTATTGGATTGGCTGCCTCGGATGAATTTGATTGTGCGATATTTTGTTCGTTCAATATATCTATTCTAGGAGAACTATCTACACATGTTGCATAGGCCAATCTGGCGGACATTAGCATCTGTTTAGTATCGTATCCTGCAGGAGTTCACGACACCAGGTGCGGCGCAATTGCCGGACTGTTTAGATCCAACTTGGGAGTGGCAGATTGGTAAAATGTGCAACGGATGTATTTTTTAAAATATTCCCAGTGAGCTTTTATTATGAATTTCACTAATGGCATACCCAAAATTTGCATAGGACTGCAGGCTCGCTATTTTTATTATTTATCGCTCGCTCCTGAGGCGATACTTCTCTTTGTTCTTTGACATCGTTCATCCGCGGGAACATACAAACCTCCTTCCAGAATTATCAAGAGTGTTTGGAATATATAGATCCAAGCCCGTCCCAAGGGAAAAATCTCAGCATGACCGAGGACTATGATCAGCAAATACCACTTGGGCCATATTCTCGCGACCCCCTAGCGCCCGTAATGTTTTAAACCTGGGTAAACATCATGGGATCGGTAAGAGCCCTTCAATTTCGGTAGTACGCTCACTGAAATATAATTCCTGTGAATTAAACCATTGTTCCCAAATTTCTGTGCCCTGAAGTTCTTATCACATTTCAGCCTGTGACGGATCAGTGGACATCAGAAGTAGACGATCAGTTATTATCATCTGAATACATTTAGTTTACTAACGCTCAGTATACAAGGTTATCAGGTAGAAGAATTGCGTAAATGCGGTGATTTTCGCAATTGGTGGAGAATTCATTATCTGGACTTCCGCGGCTGTGGATCTTAAAGCTGTAAAGATCAGGCGAAATCGAAGATTTGGACGAAAGTGTACCTCCGAGTGGCCTCCGACTCTACTCATTTAGACTTTTAACCTTGGAGCTTTCCACAATTGGCTGATCAGGCTGCAGACAGTGTTCTTAGTATATCACGGCATACGGTTACCCGAGAGCATCTCTGATCGGTTTTCGTAAAGACTGCGTCATGAGTACTTGGTGGCCGTCGAACAGACCGTAGCGAGTTAGAAGATATTTACCTCAAGGTGCGACATTGATTTCAAATATTATATACGTGATGTAATGCTTAGAAGCTCCCCGGATTATTCTCGCCTGCAGAGTATTTGCTATAAATTTCTCTTAGTTATGAGTACTTGCACTTTCAAGAAGCACTATTTTATTTGCATAGACCTGCAATCAAATAGTGTCAAGTGTTGCTAATTACCTTTGGTGACGATGTTTCAAAATATTGAAATTTAACCGACTGCCACGGGGCCATCTTGAAGGTCCAAGATTTTTGGGAGTGGAATTTTCGAGGGTTAGTTCCGATGGTTCCGCATCACTTTCAAGCAAGATTATTTCCAGTGTGCGAATGTAGTGTGCTGCAGGAGAAATATATCCCCACGCTCGGGCTTAATGTATGGGCGAATCCCAGTGTAGACTCGTATCTCGAATCTACTGTGAGTTGTCTTCGGCTTGGATTCACTGCTCATGCCTTCGTATATTGCATGAATTTCGGCTTCAGGGCTCACACCACTTCGTTTTCTCTCGATTAAGACACAGCCCTTGTCTTAGAACGGGATTCACTTCTTTATCCGAATAGTTAACGAGTTACTTGATTGACAACCGATTTTCTGCGAACAGGGTCTCTCAACATTTTAGGTTTCGAGTGAAACTTGAATGGTAAATACGTCAAGCAAGCGTTAGATCTGAACCCTTGTCCCAATAAAGTCAGTTCAATATCGTTTCTCGACAACTCATGGTGGTCGCTGACTAAAAAGGTGTCAAAAATCTCATTCCTTTCAGTATAAATGGATCATTATGCTGACCCCAGAATCATCAAATCCTTCCACCCTTTTCACGAAGTATCAACTATCTCTTTAATTCGTTTATCTCAATTCGTCTCGATGTCCTCCCCTCATGTAATCCTTCGTCTGCAGCCTTTCATAAGTTTTAATGCTTATCTTGCCTTTCTTTCCTAGTCAGCGAGCAGCGTCAGCACCCAACCAGGATTCGATGTTCCCAGGACACCCAAAAGAACACCTATGGCCTGCCAATTTTGTCGAGGTGTGTTACTTACATTGTTTAGACTCTTCAAGTACCATGCTAAGGCTTCGAACAAGGGCGTAAGTTAAAGTGCGACGGTGCACGACCATCTTGCGGTAACTGCAACCGCCGCAACTATCCCTGCGTCTATGCTCCTGTGTAAGCCCTTGAGGAACGCTATTTTAGAAACTAGGACTAATACTTATTATCAAGCGCCGGCCAAAAGAGTTAGACCAGCTAATACCGTTTGAGTGTTGTCGTCGAGACATCTGGACAATTACAACGAGGTGTACTTGTCGGCGGCTAGAATATTCTATGACATGGACGTGCGTAGAGTGCAACCATTTATACTACCTTACCGTATCTGTGATATAATCTATCTGTGCTTATTGATTGAACCCCTTATGATCGGCTTTCCGCGAAGCAATGAGAGCCCGGACATAATTCACTAAGTATCCGGGTTTGAGTTAACGGACGCACTCAGTACCGTAAGTGGCGCATTGATTAATAGGTTTGAACGGCCATAATATTTGACCCGAGAGACGGACAAAGCTCTTGGTTATAGAATTACATGTTCAACGAGTTAGGGTGACCAAGGATAACTCCGAATCGCTATATCGGACGTAGAACGAGGGACCTGAAAAAACGCGGTAGTATTTCAAACGAATCGGGAATATGGAATACCGTCTTCTTCGATTTGGTTTCTCACTGTCCCACTGGGGCTGTAACATACCACGCTGCAGCCTCAGCTTTCTTAGCGACAATGAGGGGGATGTAATGTTTTCAAGGCTGAAGTCCAAACAATACTCAGAGCCCCCGTGAAGCAGTAACTTTCCATCAGTAGCCCTTGGATGATGAGCAACCGTTATGGTGCTAGTATGTCCCTACTCTGTAGACTGTAACTTTGGCTCTACAGGCTAGTATTCTCCAGAATATTGCAGGAATGAGAGATTCTAACAATATCAAGGCGACACATGGCTAAGTCATTCCCCCAAAGTTTTCCGCGAGCAGGTGCCATTCTATGGTCTATCGCTTACGACATACTTTAGTCCATCTGGAAGAATTGGGTGATAAGATAATAAGCTATTGAGCAGATCAAAGCATCTTCCAGGGACTTAAGCATATTGATAGAAGCTATTACCAGAGGTTCCAAAGTGGCCATCAGGTACCCGTCACCCACGTTGCATTCACGGCGAATGAGCTGAAGTCAGATCCCATTTGTCGTCATGGCCATCGTTGGTGATGTGATTAGACATGGCATCTACAGCACAGTCCAATTTCGCGCGTATTTAGAGCACAGAGACATTAAAGGCCAAGTCATGTTGTCGGTCTGTCGAGAAAGTTGTTAATAGCAGAATCAGGCATATAGATGCACTAGTACAGTCACATACTTTAGATACTAGATAATTCTCCAGAAATCGAATGAAGAGGATTAACCTGTGTTCGGGCAGAATACGTTGGCCTGAGCATCAAGAATTGAATTAGAAGTTCAAGTGGGTTCTAGGACGGCTGGCTTGTCGTTGAAGCAACAGTTCCAGCACATCCAATCGAAGGAACCTACCAGACAGAAGGAGCGTCGTAAGTTGAAATAGTCAAAAATGGTACCGGCATTGTCCGGAAATTGCGGGCCGACTATCGCCGTGCAGACGAACAACTGTGACGGACAACTGAAACAAACCTAACACGAACGGCCACAGTCATTTGCGCTCAATGTCGAACTTGTATTCGCCCTGTTCATAATCATCGTTACTAAATCTCCAGCATATCTCTGTCACTCGAAATATGGACTTGTCCACGTACCGTATTCCAGGATACGATTCCATCTTTTACGTTCCAAATTTCATAACGGTGCGCAAGGTTCCATTCAATTCGGCAGATCGTCGGAGAATCGATCCAGTCGCTAATGCATAAAATATAATATATAGGAAGATGAGGAAGAATATACCATTCGTAAGGTAATGTAATTATATCTGAAACCGCCTTTCTTCAAGTGCTGACATTTCCTCTGGAATCCTCCATCTAGATCACGGAATCGCCGCAACAGAAGTGGAAAAGCTTGTCTAATCGAAGGTTTGTTCATCTGGCTTTTCTCTTTGCTGTTAGATAATTTCTTTCTTTAGACTTCAGCTATGGGGTTAGTGCAAGTCCTCCGCGTTGGTTGTGCATGCCTTCCCTCGAGTTGTCGATTAAACTTGTACCATATACAGGAGGCGACATGACATCAAGAGGTATTCTTTTCGCACAACCAATGCCGTCTTTCATTGATAAATTGTGAGTTTGACCGAAGTCATGTTGATATGAAACCTTTGTTGAACGCTGCCTCTGGTTGACTACGATACTTTGATACTTTGAAGCCCGGATATCATTACACGTCTTCGAGCTACTGGAGCCTTCAAATCTTCCCCACATGCGGCGCCAAATCATGTTATTCTTAATGAAGTGAGAATAAGTTTATATCTATCATTTTCCCACTTAATTTTGAATAGTATCTTCCAGGTCAAGGAATCATGGTGTGTATAGAACATTCTCGAGCTTACTGTTTACCTCATTCCTGCTTCAGCCGCATGAAGATGGTCCTAGATATCATCCCGTGGTGGCCACCATATCCCTAGGCACACATTGCGTGTTGGATTACTATCAATATAATGGACAAAGCACATTCGAAGGAGAGGGCAGAGCTATTGACACTACCCCGGTTCTGTCTATACTTCTTGAGCGACGGAGCCTTGTGATCTCCACTGGGCCCATGTACACATCTTATCTGCATGGGTATGTTTTATCTCCTGCTATACTGGCAGAATTAAATATTAGTTTCCCAGAATACAGGGAGTAGAGGAAGACCGTATACACGTCGATCATCAGGCAAATGCCTCAGATGGTCCTCAGGTGAAGATAGATAATTTGGATTTGCTGAGCGACGAGGAAATCAAAATTGCAATTTACGAAGGACTGCCTCTGAAGCGAGGTATCAGGTATAGCCTAACCTGCCGTGATGTTGGTCATGTCGCAAATGCCGGCTCAGCGGTCCGTTTGAAGTAGCGGAAGGATCTTAATAGCGAAAGGAACATATATACACCGA
>JASFDH010002290.1:0-11375 GCA_036937195.1 Nidularia pulvinata | reverse complement strand
TCACCGCTACCCCGTCCTTCCGGAACCCAGGAACCTCACCCTCCACCTTCCCTGCCTTGTCCTTCCGCCCCTCCTTCTCTGCCCTATTGCTCTTCCGCCCGATCCTGCTCAGCCTAACTCATAACCAAGAAAAAAAATCAGCTTAATCCAATCAAACCTGCCGGAAAAACGCACCGTTCCACCTCCCACATCCCCGAGACACGCGCGAGACCTTCGCACTCGTACTCATGGCTCTTCGCTTCTGCCCCGTGCGCGTGCACGAGCCGCGGGAGTGCTGCGTTCCACATCTGCGCATTGGTGCTGTCGAGCGCGACAGCTGAGTTGCCTTTTACGGGTAGTGCGCTGGTGGGAGTGGCAAGGAGCGCAAGGAAGGCGAGAAGAGTGAGGAGCAAGGGGAAAGCAGACGATGATGGTAGTAACGACGGCATGATGTTGGCGGTCTTCGAGCTCTCTCGGGTCTCTTCCAAAGCAAACAAACGGACGAGGACAGACCCACCTCCCACCCCCATCCGCGGCCGTTCCCTTCTTAT
This sequence comes from Nidularia pulvinata, assembly GCA_036937195.1. Classification (NCBI taxonomy): domain Eukaryota; kingdom Fungi; phylum Basidiomycota; class Agaricomycetes; order Agaricales; family Nidulariaceae; genus Nidularia; species Nidularia pulvinata. Next base: position 10,845 of record JASFDH010002290.1, on the reverse strand, counting down.
AAATCAGCACCTCTTGTTCCAGAATCTAGGAACACTTTTCCACTTCGTTCACCTTCCCATTCCCAGTCACTCCCGGAGCCAGCATTGAAACTCAAAATTCAAACCTGAATCGGTGAATCACCTGGCGGGGGGGAGTCGGGTTCTCGAGCCAGGCAGGCAGATTACCCCATATCCACTGCTAGCTGCATCCGTTCGACATTTAACCCGGACGTGCGTTGCCCAACGAGGAGGGTCGACTCCACAACAAAGCGTCCCCGCAGCCTAAATTAGAAGCCAAGCTCCTCCTTCGGACGGAAGCCGAGTCTGTCAAACTGCTTAATTGCAATTTAATGCTAATCTTAAGTCTATGCAATAGGTAAGGTATCAATAAGGAGCTACGAGCCCTTTTCGAGTTCGTTACAGGACTCGCCACATCAGCGGGGTGGAGGCGCCGAGGGACAGATATCAGACAACGCTGCCACCGCCTGTGCCACTTCCACGACAAAATATATGTACATGTTGGTATACACGAAGCACGGCGTTCTTCCTTCTACTGCTCGCAGCCGGCATCTTCTGACTGCTGCTGCTGCTACTGCTATTAAGTTTCATGCCACCAACGAGCCAGCCAGCCACGCCAGAACTTAAAGACAATCTGACAGTACGGGGGACCAAGTGTTACGTAAGTGCGCGTAATCGCTTTTTCTTCTCTTTTTTTCGCCTTTGCATTTTGCTTCTCGCTTTATTTCTTGCTTCTATATCTTCCGTTCTGTTATACATTCCCGCTCCTTCGTACCTCAGAACCCCTCATACCCCTTCTCAATATGTATATTCCTCTGTGTCGATAGATGGAACTTGGCATTCGAAATTCGATTGCCCCTTCCTCGGATTACCGTGACGATTCGTATTCGTAGTCGTATTCTTCGATATCCTTTAGTCGTCGGTGGAAATTTAAAATACCCTAACCACGACACTGCGGTGCACACGTTTCTTACTCGGATGACCATCATCCACTGCCAACCCCCCTCGAACACTTGTTCTGTTGTACATTTTGGAACCGCCGCTGTGCTCAGAAGGCTGGGAAAAAAAATCAGGCCCCTCTGGATGATGCAATGAGAATATTGTTGATTCGAGACGCGAAGATTTCCTCGTGAATATGTTAGCCACGATAGGAGATGGAGTGCAAGTTCGCGGCGCCAAGGGTCTTGTTCGTGGATACGGTCCAGAACCTGTTGATAGGCTGGGTCGATATCTTCTGAGAGACGCTCAAGAGCGTTTGCGACATCTCTTGGGAGAGCAAGCCTAGAAAAAGAATTCATATGCAGTTCTGCAAGCAAAAACCTTAGAGATACTCATTAGTTTAAACATTCGAACTTTCAAATAGTTTTATGGCTCACCGAGTACCGGAAACATTTGACACCTTCTCCTTTACCTTCTTGAATAGATCTCCCTTGAGCCTACGTCGGAAGTTTAGATTTTTCTCGATCCGCTCTTCGATGTACCGTTGCATATCTGAGACAGTAGCTTGAACCTCTACTTGATGTGCTTTATATCGTGCAATAAATATGCTTTCAATGTTGCCAATAGTGCGTGATGCAACCATTAGCTTGACATTTTTTCTTCCTAAATGTAGGATAAAGCCAACCAATTTGATAATTTCGTCACCGTTCATTTCTGAATGGAATTCATCTAAAGCATCGAGAACGACATCGATTGGGCCAGTCAACTGTAGCCCTGTGGTTAATGTCGACTCCGCATCTTCGATGGAAAGTGTTTTAGATGGGTTGTGACCGTAGATGTCTTCCAGGCCTGCGAACAGCTGAGGTTTAAGCTCGTAAAACTGTCTGAAAAGGCTTTGGATAATATCTTTAGATTTGACATCCTCTTGAGTCTTGTAGTCAAAGTATACAACAGCCACCAGAGATTTTTTGACGACATACAGGAGATGATTACAGACGAATGATCTTTGTTTCGAGTTAAGATCATCCACTACAATCGAGTTTAAAAGAATGCTTACGCCATAATAGTCTTTCCAGCACCAGCTGATAGATTCATCCATCAGCTGAAATATCTGGCATAGAGAGTGCTACAATAACATACGTATTCCTGGGGACCAAAGAACTGCTTCAGCCTCAGCCTTAAACCATTTCTTGAATCCTTCAGATTGAAGAAACCAATCACAGGTATTCTTTGTGCGGTTTGCGAATGTCTGATGCTGGACCGAAACGAAGTCGAGTTTCGCGATCCACTTGGCGATTTCACGACGACGTTCCCCTATAATTTACCAAAATATCAGTAAAACACTTATTAACTGTTCACCACAAGGTAAAGCATACGCTGCACAGCTGGATCTGAGACTGTATGACGGGATCAAGCACTAAATAAAGGCATACATCGCGAGGGACTCACAGTTGTATTGATCTCCTGATATGTTAGTGAAAGATCCACCGTGAATGTTAGCATTTCTTAAATCCATTAAGTTAGTCGGCGACGTGACGGTTGACGAGCGAACTAAATAAAAATCAGCTTTGGATAACCAAGGATTCAGCGATGAAATATACCATGCGCCGTTTGAACAGGAGAAGTAGTTGCAAAGGACGAATGGAAGGCGGCTTTAGATATTATATGAGATTTATTTTCTAGCGTTATAGGCTATAGCGAGGACAAAAAATACCAGAATCTCTCACAGCCTGGAATGAACCTGCTTCCCATCCCTGAATTAACGCGGCATGCAAGGCAGGATCACTTGTCAGGAGATGGGTGCAATAATCGGTGCTGGTGCCCTTATTATCGACGCAGCGATCAATGATCATCTTGAGCACAAAACTCTCCATCAGTGACTTGAAAGAGGCAGCCTGTACTCCACTATAATCTGCATATGGATACTTGTTGATTATTAACTTGTCGATATCCGCGTTCTCCATAATGACTGTTTCAAGGTTAGTCAGAGGTCGATTAGTAGTCGCCATAGGCAGTGAAGTGAGAGGTCAAGGCGATATCGATAGTGAAGCGCTCGAAGCTGTTGACTCTCTCGCCATTGACAGCGTCTAATACTGGCATGTGTCATTGACGAAACTTCATGTTCCTGCAAGTGGTAAATATAAGTCACTAAGAATACTGAGGAGCATCTGTTCTATTCGGCAGCCTGCACCTGTTCGTTCAGCGGATGAGCCACCGAGATATAAGACGCGGTGGGGGGGAGGGGGGTGCAGTTGTGCAGTTAAAAGGTTCTAGTGTCGGGGTGAGGTAAGATTGAGTCAAGATTCGAGGACGGTGGTTGTGCTGCGTTGAAGTGTGGCGAGCAGAGGATAACTCCACACTCGTATGAGTATCCTCTGCAATCAAACCATATATAATAAAAAGAGATATCTCATCAGTATGCGAACAAAGAAGGCAAGAAGAGAACATAATAATATGAGTAATGTATACAGATTAAGCGTCTTCAGCTAATAATCGATACAGGTACGGCATTTAGGGCACGGATCAGCCGTCTTCCTCCATCGTCGTCGCCGCTACACCATAGTTCTTCAGGGGATCCTTGCGTAGCGCCTCCACTTCTGTCGTGGGGGCCGGCGTACGCGCATCGTGTTTCTTCACTTTGATTATGTCAGTGGTGGGGATGACGCGTGTGGAAGCGATGCCAGATGCCTGCAGAGAAGATTTAAACATGAACAGATGTCGCAGTGAAAAAGAGTGAAAGAGAAAAAACCCACCTCATCCCGGAACGGCGTGAACTTTGGTGTAGCAGGCACGGCGGCAGCCTCTCCGTTATCAACAAAAACCGCAAACCCGCCCTTCGCCGGTGTCCTCGACACCGCCTCCTTCTTCCCCGCAGATCCACTCGCAGGCAGCGGCACCGGCGGTGGGGGCATCTCGCCCGTCTCCGGCTCCGGATCGCGGTAAATCGCAATCTTCGAGGACCCCAACGAAGAGCCGGACGCGACGCGCTTAGATTTTCCTGCCTGCCGTATCGTGCTCCCTACGAGCTTCTTCGTCTCGGGAACATTCTCCTTCACGCGTGTCTTGCGCGTGCCGAGGTCCGTCCATGTATTGGTGGGCGCCGCGTCTGACACGGAGGAGCCTGAGGGGTCGACGAAGACCTGCAGGCGAGTGTTGGAGCCGGAGGAGGGGATCCGGGAGGAAGAGGAAGAAGAGGGGAGTCGGGAGGTGGAGGTGGGTGCAGAGGCGAGGGCGGTGCGTGCAGCCTGGGTGGTGGTAAAAGCAGGAGCGGGAGGAAGGAACATACTGGACATCATACGTTTCTGGAAGTCGTTGTACCGATTTTCGAGGTGATCGAGCGGCGCGGCGCGGCGTGCGATGCCGAGGGAGTAGGCATCGTCCGCCTCTTTCCGCCTAAGCGATACAGATACGAATTAATTTCCTATTAAGAGCGAGAACATGAAAAGGAGCAAACTTACCTCCCATCGCGCTCCAACACAGCCGCATACTCCTCATATAGCAGCGCATGCCCCGTCCCAATATCATTCGTAATCAAAAACTTATAAATAACCGTCGGCTTCTCCACATAGCTTGCATAAAGCAGCCACAGCTTCAGGTACTTCAGATCTGCCCGCCACATCCCGCCTCGATTGTCCTTCAGCACGCGTGTCGCCTCCTCCAATAGCTCTAATAACCCAGACTCGGCACTGTGCCCCTGGGGGTAGTTCTCCACGGTCCAGTTGACAAGGCGGCAATAGGCTTCGAGGGGGTCCCCGTCCTCTTCATCGTCCAGTGCTAGCTCGACGTTGACCCGCAGCCGGTTTCGGGTGGCAGAGAGCTTGACTTCACGATGGGCGTGCGGAGTGGAGAGAATGGCAGAGAGGGCGGTGACACGCCGCCCGGTCCCGAGGGGTTGGATGTTCTCTTTGGCTGCTTCGAGCACATCGCAGTCGACGATTTGGGATGGGGAGTCTTGGAAGACGTCGTCCTCTTCAATGGCCATTGTTTAGCTAGAACGGGGTGAAATTTCAGTTGATGGTTAAGGTGGCCTGGAGATATCAGAGGTGAGTTGCTGAGCAGAAGAAGTGGTGAAAGCGAATATTTGCCATTTGAGTCGACGCGTTGGTTCAATTGTCATGTGATCGCCTTTGCTGTCTGTATTTAGACGCGACGCTCTCGCCAAACACATCGCTGTGATGTCGAAATTCAAATTTACCTTTTCTTCAAGAAACGCTCAAAAAATATTCCAGCGTAGAGGCATTCAAGATAGCTTCCGTTATTTTAAATTACACAAAACCAGTCGCAATATATAGTACAGATAGCGTCATTTCATAAAATACCAACGAGCGGTTGGGAGGTCATTGTTCATGGCATGTAACGGAAATCAGGTGCCTGGAATTATCAAGAAACTAAATGAGGAGAATATTATCCGCAGAAAAAAAATATTGACCTTGTCCGCTAGTTCCCTGGTATCGACCTTGGCATCAGCCTTGGGTCTGCCGTAGACCTTATTTCTACGGGCGTTCTCCATGCGATATGATATCGTGAGTATAATAGCACAGACAGCGGCGAGTAATTCGAGAGCGCAAGAGACTGTTTAAAGGCAATCGATCAGAAAATAAGTTCGGAATAACCTTAACATGTACTTACTAGCAAATCCTTTACTATAAAAAAATACGGAATGTAAGATTTTCTTCCCGAGTTAGCTTGCGTGTTACTCACATATAACGTGGCCCATCCGTCTTCGGGAAGATGTGGGATCCGAGAACACTACCACATTGACCAATGGCCATGAACATGGGAATTCCCGTAGCCTTTTTAGTCTCGGAGCCGAGATTATGGGCAACTGGTGTATACAGAAGGCACGGTGAGAATTTGGAAGGTACACGGCAACCGACACCGACTTACACCAAGCGATAATTATTCCGATTGTTGTGTATGTTCCGCTTGTGATACAGAAGGTCGCGAAGTATCGAACGTGGTTATTGTTAGGTACCGTAAGTAGAAGCCTTAATAGGTAAGAAGCCGCTCAGTGAGATGGTAGATCTTTTTAGCGAGTTGATGCTCACAGGTAACCAATTCCTCCGATGAAGCTGGCAATAGCCATGAAGATTCCTCGGCTTTGTAGTCGATCCGAAGCCAAGGAGAAGGACGTTAGAACAACGGCGGCTACAGCGTAAGGTGGCACAGTGAGCAGTTGAGCCAGAGCATTGGCTGGCAAGTATTATGTCAAAACATTGAACCAAACAAAATTCACATTTGAAGCTCACTGTATCCGAAGGTCGTAATGATCGTTGGCAAGAAAGCAGAAATAGAAGCGAGGGCGCAGTTCAAGCCGAAATAAATCACTCCGCCAACATAAATCTATTTCAATAGCTTTAGAATGAAACGCATCTGCATGCAAATAAGTGACTTACTCTCCAATCGCGGAAAGCCAAAAATATGTGATCTACATCTCGTCAGTCATTACAGGAGCATGAATGTGTAAAATCACGGACTTTTATTTACAACGGCGCCTGTATCTCCACTTGTCGCCCTATTCATTCTGCTGATGGCTATCGCACGCTCCCGCTCATTAAAAAAGCTAGTTGATTCTGGACGATTAGGAAGGAAGAACAATGTCGCGACTCCGAGGATTATAGGAGGAATTCCCTATAAATTAATGCCGAGACCATAAATGATTATCTTCTATCTTAGTTTGGACAATTTCTCACCTCGATAATGAACAGAAGTCTCCAGTTTGATACCGCCGCATGAGCATGCTGGATTCCAAACGCAATGAGGCCGCCAAATGCTCCAGCCACAGCAGCGAAGCCGAACCAGTAAGCCATCTGCGGCAAGTCATACACAAGTTAGAACGGAACGAGAAATGATGAAAAGAATGGAGGCTAACCCGGAGCCCCATTTCCGCTTTGGTGTAGAAGAAGGCTACCCAATGAGTGGTTAGAGGTGTTCCAGAAGTAAATTATAAGAAACCTACAGAAATAGAGAGGAATTGCAGGTCCGAATCCTGCTTCGAATACACCCAGGGATACTCTTGCAACTATTAGCCCACCGAAACTGAATCCCGCAGACTTTACAGTATGATGAGAACATGTCTATAAATAGACCGACAGATGCTTACCATCAACGTAGAGGAAAGACCCCAGCCGACAGCTGCGACGAACATCCATACACGTGGAGGGAACAGTTTGGAGATGATTGTTGCAGGGATTTGACATAAAATCTACGAAATATCATGAGCTTACTGTAAGTATCCTCCGGTCATTAGGCACTCACATATGAGAAGAAAAAGGCGGAGTTGACCCAGTCGAAGAGCTTTCCAGTCGGATCTCCACCGAGGACGTCAGCGGGCAGTCCTTGCAGACGCGCATTCCCCAAGTTTGAGCGGTCAAGGTCTGCAATGGGAGATGTGTGTCAGATGAAACTCCAGCGTCCGACTTAGAATAGAATACGAACATGCAAATAGGTAGAGAAGGCATGCGATAGGGAGGATTCGCTTATCCAGTTTGCGCACTAGCCTCTTCTCTTCGAGAGACTGTTCTTCGACAACTGGGTGGTGCCCCGCTTCAGAATCTGAGGTCGCATTCTCTATCTTTTCGTCGTAGCCTTTGGTCAGTGCGAGGTCTTTCGTTTCAGAGGCCATGACGAGGTGAAGAAAAGAAGAAGAGGATGCACGGGAAGCGAATTTGCCCGGGGTGACAAGTGGAACTTGATCCTCTTATTTATCTCTTCGGCTGTAACGTCATCCCACTCACCAGGGTATACACAAATTCCTCTTCTTTCGCCCCAAAGAGAAAGTCAGAGGCTGCCCTTGTGATCATGTATGATCTGGGAGATCAAAGGCGAGATTGCATATGGCTGCAGTAATGAATGCAGGGAAACAACCGCGAAATAGACGCCAGGGGCGCAAGAAGCTCCATCCAAGTATTTTAAGACATGCATGCATGGTTTTGAGTGCTTCGGCCGATGGTAACTGGCTGAAGCGTTGATAGTTTGTCTTTATTAGGATCCAGAGGTTTGTTTTTCTCAGAGGCATCGAGCTTGAAGGATGCCACCAGATGGGCCTCCGACAGAAGTTCCTGCAAACCTGTCTGGCTACACATGCCAGCGCCGAATCAGCAAATATCTAGAGCCTCGGGAGAACGTGGCTGCCGTATAGGAGATGCCGCGATACCGAGCCCGACCTTTCCGCGAGAGACTTCTGAAATTCCCGGTCGAGAGGAATGCAGCCACGAAGCTAATGGAAGGATGCAAAGAGAGTAGAGCAGAAGTTGAAAGGCAGTCTTGGCACTTCGGCAGTGTGCTACAGACAATCGGTGAAGTACATTTGCCATCGGGATCTCGGAGACTCGGCCCGTGGTTGCTGCTGTTGTAATGGTGAACTTCGTCGCGAAGCAGCGTCGCGCTCTGAAGTGCATTCTCGAAGCTCTTGCTCGAGGAAAAACTCGCTCCACTCTCTAATAAAACATTCCCTCAATGTATACTTTGTGACGTGTCTAAGTGTCTCATGGACAGTTTCTCCTACTGGCACTAAAGGCACCGCGGCCTCTGGACACTTTAGAGCTGAGATGCTACGCGTTGGGCTAGCATCGGCCGTAATGCTTGGATGTATGCATACTGTAAAAAAACGGCGTACTAAAACGGGAGAGGAAAGGCTAGCTAGTGTGGGGAACTAGTGACTATAAATGGTACCCGCGCTCCATGAGCGCGTCTGTCATGACGAACTCGCCGATGGATTAAGATGGCGCAGCACAGCAAAATGCTGCAAAATGATAATATATCATAGCGCTGCGATTGGGAATAATTCAGGACTTATCATCATCTGACGTTATGGCCGAAGGAAATTAGATAAACAACGACCATAAAAAAGGCGTTTCCACTTCAAAGATGATCTGGCTTTGCAGCGGCGGACTGTGGCGATCAGAGTACTGGGGTGTAAGTGTTCAGAATAGGTTTAGAACCACATCGGCCGAATTATATAGAGACACAGGACACATTTTAACTGCTAGATACTGCCGCGAGTCAAGTCATTTTGAAGTCAGATTCTGGTCAGGTCGTATCCTGTCGTATCGCAAAATGCGGTTGCAAGGCGGGGATCAAAGAAGTATTTCCGAAACATGTCATAGTCGTGAGAGGTGTACGGCATAAACACGCTGGAGTTCCACACTTCCACATCGAATGCAGCGAACGTAGAAATTCGTGGTGCTCCAACACTGATCATATTCAAGTCCGATTTTCTTGGCCAAGGAGTTGAACGAGGCACATTCGGGCGGTGGTCGGGAGGAGATAAAGCAATACATAGCAGATGAGGATCTGCCGTGTCTCTTACGCTTCAAGATAGCTCCAGCCTCGTCCTATTAAAACATATTGAGCCTATAGAGCATTCGAGTGGCACTGTATAGGTTCTGCAGGACCCAAAGGGGATAATTATCGGCCGTTGAAGAATATACCCTTAGATGAGTTGTCCAAGATGAGTACCCCGCATTTACTGTATGCTTGTACACCCTGGAGTCCACGGTGACACCCCGCGATCTGTATCACCTCGAGTACCGGGGTAGGACAACATTTGAGCTGGTCAGTTGCACTCCAAAACCCCATATCGGAAACACCAAGGTATTTTCAGAGGGAGAAGTAGTTGTTCTGCAGTTGCTACGTCCACGATCCTTCCGTGGGACTCGGTATAGACACACAGTGGGCGGCACCACGGCGACACCAGTCAATCGAAGGAAGATTTACTCTAGGACTAGATAGTTATTTATAGTCCACTGGTGAGTGCTGAGCATTGCGTTCTTTTTTAAGCCATTGAGTGCGAAACGAAGCGCGCGTTGGGATATTATGTCGGTTCCTGAGAATATCAGAGGTAACACGGTAACGGAACGCGTCCAGGCCCCAGAGAAACGGTACAATTAATTCCGGTCTGCGGCTGGTTGTTGAGAAGCTGAGAAGGCAGACCTCGGACCATGCAGAGTCTAGAACCGATATATGGGTGCAGGGAACGACTCGTAGCAATGCTCACCTTTTAAAGTTGTTTCCAGTAGACGCTAAAGGATGGACGCTGGAATAGCATTGAAAGATACATGACAATGTATAAGCATCAAATCTTCACAGAAATGCTGGAATTGATCGCGGGGGCACTTAGACCATGTTCATATTTTTAGGAGCGAGCTTTTCGAAAAATAACATAGCATGAGAAAAGACAACCCGTCCGGCGGACTGGACAGCTTCGGAATCGATGTTCACTACAAGAGTTCTAACCGAGAGCGGCGAGATAGATAAACTACTCTTCACTTGATAACGGCCGATAATCCGATTGAAAAATCCCGGAGAGAAGACTGGAAATGAAGAGTTTTCCTCGGACTAGAAGCAAAGAGCTCTCGGGCAGAAAGTTTAGCGTTCATCCCAGGGAAGACAGATACCAGCCCTTGGTAAAATATGAACAGTGCTCGACAGATAACGAGTGAAAGCATGCCTGGAATGTTTCGGAACGGTTGCAAGTCTCTGTTCTTCCCCAGGTCTGCCGCCACGCTTTTCGAACAAAGGAGCTGTCTTTAGGGAACAGCAGAAATATCGTCCACAAGTTCAGGCCGTAGCCTGTAGGCTGTGAGTCGGCTTCGTTCCGAATAAATGCGCCTTTCCCAGTCGACGTGGGTAAGGTTTGCGACAGACATCGTGCCCGGGAAGTGTGGGCCAAGGATCCGAGCCCTAAAGGCCCCTGTCAAACAGTAACAGTATTCAAGGACATGCCGGGAGGATCTTTGGCAAGGCGACTTGATTTACTTTCTCCTCTCGAAGGTCAGAGTCGGTAAGTGAACGCCTATACAGTGATGGGATCTAGTGAAGGGATACCGATTGGCCTCCCAATTACGAAAGAAATGTGGATTCTGAGAATGGCAGCCTTGGACGTGTTGAAGAGCTATTGGTTACTAA
>JASFDH010002289.1:0-11376 GCA_036937195.1 Nidularia pulvinata | reverse complement strand
TGCATGCAGGGAATACTACAAGACACTACCAATGGTTTGAGGTACTATTATTATCCACTTGAATGTAATGTACACTAATTTTTAATAGGCTTCTTATACACCTAGTCCTCAGGATAGGCCTCTGGTCACAATATTTGGTGAAGCTCTTGCATTTTATGAAGTGAAGACATGCAAAGGTTCCAAGAAACTTGTTGCATTTAACCAATTGATTAATGTGGAACAAAAATTACAAGCAGCATTGAGAAAGACTGATTTATTATGAATCTCACATTTCTTATATGACTACCACTGGACTACAGCTAGACCATTACCTGAATAAAATTTGTTCAACTTGAGGATGTTGTATATTCAGACCATGGTCGGACTAGAGCTGGACCTCTGATGGACTCCTTCTGGACTTCACTGGACTTTTGTTTTACTGAGGATGACTGGTCATAAGAGTAGGTTTTGTATGTTCACAACATTTCAGCTGTGATATCGAACATTTATCATTGGTTGCACTAGGTGATATGTATCTTCTATTTTGTATTATGGGCATGCATGATATGGATGTATCAACACAATTTACAAGTATTCCCTGTATTCATGAGTGTATTGACTAAGCGCAGTGAAGACTTTACTAGCCTCGTTTCTCCGAATATATAGATACAACAAAAAAGACAATCTTTTCCGCGCTGGGACACAGGTTACTACACGTCTTCAACCTTGCAGTTGGGCTATTGGAAACTGTCGTTATTAAGAATCTCTAAACGATATACATTTAAATTATAGTATCTCGTAAGTCGTCAAAATCTCCAAGGTTTAATCATCAAGTTGAATATATAACAGACCGTACAGCCCGAACGGCCTGGTTCCGCATCAATGGCAGCGCGAACTCAGACGTATCGAAGGGATACTTCACCCTTATCAAGTCAATCGCCCTCATCATACTCACCACGCCCGGACCTGACTCTCCAGTGCGTCCCGCGCGCAAGATCATGCGTGTTACAAAATAAACATACATCCCTACCAGCCCAATATCCGTCGCCAGCTCAGACTCGGAGCACAAATATGTCTCGTCCCCGAACATCCCTATCACGATCGATACGAACTCCATCCCAGCACTCCAGAACACATCCTCGTGCCTTGTCTCATCGATCGCGAGGAGCAGCACGCCGCTAACGGTGGTGAGATGGCTTGGGTCGTTAGATTGGCGGGTGGCGAGTAAGCCGTCGTTGAACTCAAATGGGAGGTAGAGGAGGGGCTCTCGCCGGACGTGGGGTTGCCAGGGAATGAGCCCGTGCAGTGCTTCATAGATGACGTGAGCGGCCATGCCCCATGCTTGCGGGGAACTGAAATAGAACATCCCTATGGCTTGGGTGTGCCGCAGGGCGAATTTGGCATAGACCCGATAGCTGATACCTGTGTTTTCTGCAATCGGTGGTTTAGAAGATGTCGATCCTATAGAGGTAGAAGATCGGGATGGAGGGAGCGGGATGTTGGCCGGGTGAGATAGTGAATTTGAGATGCTCTGTATGGAGTGTGACTCTGGCAGGGGAGACATCGGAACACTTTGATGTCCAGAATTGTGCTGATAACCAGCGTCTTCCATAACTTTTGGTACAGATACAACCTCGATGTTCTTCTGAAACTTCTCCTTTTTTTTGTCAAACGACGGCGAAGAATTATTTCTTATACAATTTCCGCTTGTATCAGCAGTACTGTTGTTGTCTTTACGCCACTTCCACAGATGGAAACGCCGACGTGAACATGGTGGGCATTCACAGCCTTTCGATTTCTTGACTACGTCAGGGAACCCGGGATTATTTAGCGATGTAATATGCCCCTTATTAGCTCGAGAGACGACACCTCCCTTTAATACGTTTGCAACGAAGAAGAGTAACTGCCAGGGAAATTGATTAAATTCATAAGAATAGGTGGATATCTTGATCATGAAGCAACTTACAATGTATATCAATATCAGGTAGAGATTCGAAGAGCGAACCCCCACATAGAAAGCGACGAATCCCATTCCAATCGCCAGAAGCGTCAATAGTGCATGCCATGTCGGTATATAGTTCCTCTTCATCGATAAATGTTGGCCAATCCTCAGATAATTCGAGCTGCTAGCGTGATACGACACCGGCCTTCTAGCCAGTTTGCTAGTGAACCATGTATTATCGACCAACATCCAAGTATCAGCAAGGCCATTCTGGGGTATTTCGATGTAAATCGTCTGACGTTGGTTCTTGATAATCCATTGCGCTGCAATATGCCCTCCCGCAAGCAATGTCTGTCCCCCAAGTAAAAGAGCTGATGCGGTGATAGATTGCCAGCGGAGGAGAGGTGATGCAGAGACGAAAACGACGAGGAGTGTCACAAAAAGGAAACCGGTGAGAAAGAGTATAACGATGGACGCGTTTGTTTCGAGAGGCATGGCAGGTGCGGGCCAATGTAGCTCTACCATCCCTTTTCCACGGTTTAAAGGCGCGTTTTCTGGATCATTGAACGAGTCCATCAGGAGCATATCCCAGTCTTCCCCGTTCCAGGAACACAGCAGCTTCTGCTCGACGAGAGAAACGATCTCATACTGTGACCCAGGATCTTGTGTCTCCCAGATTAACCGCCCTGAAATGGTGCCAGAAGAAAAGGATTGTGGACCAAGTAGTTTACTTAGGCTATTGAAATCAAGTTGCTTGGACATGTCGCGAGCTCCAGGCCTCCATTTAATACGCAAGATGGCACATGCAGATATTCCGCGATTAAAGTCTTTGCGTTCGCTAGACAATCCGCCTCTATGAGAGAGACGCGGTACGACGCCATAGAGTGCTCCGCAGCCGAGTTCTGCACATGCATCGGAGATATCGGCTTCTCCAGCTCCTAATATGTCTTTCAGTCCAGAAAGCTTGGAACCTGCGATGTATATTCAACAGTTGAAGTAGTATAGGCTTAAATTTGACGCACCTTTGCACACTGTCGCCATCATGCCTAACCCGCCGATTGGAGCTATAGAAGCAGCGCACGTCTGCTTGATATTGGACACATGATGGGTCAAGGATCGCGCAGAGTCTGACCCAACGAGAGTTGCCAATGGTGAAAAGGACGCAAGAGCATCAGCAAAAATCTGTTGGAAGTCGTTCTCACCGATTATTGCAGCTGGGGCCATGAACGTCTGTGTCAGGGTGGATGTCCCTGGGGTCGCGTTGGAAATGATGGACGATGATGGTTGATCAATTGTATACGAATTGACAGTTGGAAGCATCACGAGTTGAATACACAGCCAGTGGCTAGCGCGCATGCTGCCCACAGGGTGCGTACGGCTCGACGCCCTCATCCACGCTGATGCCTCTCTATCTTCTGAATCAGAGCGATCCTCCGTCATGGTTCGTGTTCAATGTTTGGCAGCACGACGCCAACTGACGCGCGGTATCAAGTTATGGTTTCCGGTGCGTATCTTCTCCTAATCACTTACTCCAAGACCTGATATACCGCTCCCCAGCTGCGATACCTCGAGCAGGTTATCATTCGTGGTGCGCATCTATCACTTCCTCCTCGTCCTTACGACCAGTTTATCCCACGTCCATAGGTTTCTTCTGCAAATTTCCTCGTACCTCCATTTGCTGTGCAAGCCAGCTCAGAGCCCACCCCGACTGACGCCACTATGCCCCTCTGTGCTTCTCGGACCCGGAACGCCCGCGAGCTGGGCATTTTCGAGCGCCGTACCTCGTTCTGTGTAGAACCGTTCCCGGCCCGCAAAGAACGATCAGCAAGAGCAGAGAGCTTCTTCGTGTATTCAGGAGCGAGAGCCTTCAATAGCAGCGTGCCCCGCTAGACCGCGTTGACTGGGACCTGCGATCCTCATACGCGCCACATTGCTTGCGCACGCAGTCATCTCTATAGCGTCCCAGTAATTCCGCCTGTTTGCATCTTTGACTAGCATCCGAAGGCTTTTCTCGAACTTTTCCCGAAACATTCGGGTACCTTGGGGGACGGCTAAATGGACCTAATGCCCACCTGCTGTCGAGTGATACGAGCAACCACCAGGGGGTTCCCAGCCCGACACGACAGCTGCCCGTCCCGCGATAGGTAGTTGAGTCTGTGGCCACTGCCTGCGCCACGCTCGTCCCGCGTCCCGTTGCATCCAGCTCAACCAGAGTAGGGTCTTTTTTTCGCCCATCTTGGCCTATGCAGAGTCTGGGACTCAGTCCAAGCGGGAGCCGTTGTCCGATGACGCCTAGTCGGGCTGAGAGAACCCACATCAACCCTAGCTTGACCTCCTGCCCTCTAAAAAGTTCGTTTGTTGCTGTTGACGGTGTTGGCTGGGAGGAGAAGGATAATGAGGAACAGCAGTAGCAAGGAAAATAGCAATTGCAGGGGTAGGAGCAATGGCCTGCCCAGGGTCCACCATATCGTCGTCGCAGGCTTCAATTGTAACTACGTCCCCAACCCAGATACCTCCCAACTTCAGCCTCGCTACGACATCCTCATGCGCCATGCTATCCCATACAACCACTTGCCTGCGAACCCTTGTATTTTGTTGTTGCACTTTTGGGTATCACAGAGGTAGCTCGGCCGCTCTGCGTTCTTTTCTGCTGCACTCGCAAGCGTGGGCATACGCGAGTATTGCTTCATGTCTGTTCCATGAGTTCTCAGGGGGTCCTAGTTGGGACGGGGAGGAGAGGTGGACTGGGTCCTATAACCTGAGAAACCATATAGAACTTACGTAGCTTGATCTACCGGTCACCATGAAGACTGGGGTGTGGGAATAGCCCCTACATTTTGTTCTGTTACTTTGTCTCCGTGTCTCGCAGGTCATCGACAGAGCTGCTGGACCTGAAGACTTTTGGAGCTCTGCATAAGGGGCTGCTAGTGATGGGGCAACCGAAGCTGCACATGAAGGGTCTGCTGGAGCTCTGCACCATGGGGTGCTTTGAGCCTAGGGACTGCCGGAGATCTACACCAGAGACCTTCTGAAGTCGTGCACCATGGGGCTACTAGAGCTTTACACGATGGGGTACTGGCATTCAGGCTGTTGTAGGCGAAGCTGTTGAAAGTCTGTATTGCTGGAGCCAGGAGTTCTGCACGCGGGGCTTCAGGAGCCCGATGGGCAGCTGGAACGGTACACGGCTGTGATGCTGGAGCAGTACACAAGCAGAGCTGCTGGGGCGTTTTCACGAAGGGGATTAGGAGTGGCGATCGCTGGAAGTGCTTCAAGCCAGACAGGTGTGCACTTTTCGAGGGCGAGATGCATATGCCCAGCTGTCGAAACTAGATTTCTGTCTTTACTGTTCCAACACACCCTGGAGACGCTGTCCCAGTCTGGATTCATTTTCACTTCCTTACCTTACCACTCAAATTCGACACCTAGTCGACGACTCGATAAAGTCTGCTCGCGCCACTCATCAGCGTCAACCCGGTGTCGACCAATTGCCTACCAACTTGATGATCCCTCCGCTAATTCCGAGGTCCCCTCTTACTAAGTTGACGAACTCGAACTTGACGCCGTTGTCAGTGCACTGAGTGCTGAACGCAGGCACAATCGAACTCGATCCCATCTTACTCTATTTCGACTCGCTCCTCTCTTCCTTCCCTTTCCCTAACTGACCCATTTTCCTTCTTCTGCCCCAAATTCAACCCCCCTAGTCCCCCTCAATGCCGCGATGCTCGCATTGAGGTTGAAGCGCGGGGTGGCAGAACATGTGCTACCTGTCTTAAGGTGTATGTTGTACATCATCACATGGCTTCGTCTGATTATGATGCCACAGAGTTGGAGGGACCACTTAATATGTGAGCCGGTGTAGTGCGGATTCGAGCACGAGTGTGATGTGAAGATGAAATATATTTTTACTCTAAAACCCATGTATACAAGTTGAAATCATTGTCCCTACACTGCAGATCCTATATAGAAAGAATAGGAAAGCATATGAAAAACATAACTAATTGATGTTAGTACAACAAAACAAAATCTAAAAAGATGTTCATGCCCGCCTTGTCAACACCACATACCGTACTCATCGAAATAGGTAATATTCCACGCGTCCTTGTACCACCTCGGTTTCCCCAATATCTTTGTCAACTTTTACATCTGATCCACTGTCGGCCTACGGTGTGCCAGATCCTTCAAGTTCACGAACACGCTCTGAATAATTGTGGCACGTTCTCCGAAGATAATAGCGTCATATTCCTCTTCAGGCAGAAGTTCGTCGCCCTCCTACCCAATAGCGCAATTGATGTGGATGTGTCGGTATCCAGAGATCCTTCGAAGGTAGTATAAGGCGTTCAATTCATTATGACTCTCGAAGGCCGGTGGTCCGAACACCTCAGTTACAATTTCTTGCAGACGCTCAAAAGTGACGGAGAAAGCGAAGAAATGAAGGCGACCATGCGTTGCTGCATCCTTAGGCATAGGGGGAAAGTGGTAAATTGGCGAGTCGCCTGCTTTACCCGTCTTGACGACGGGTGCTGACGTCTGGTCGTTCAGCTGGATAATACCGTGAGGGGGTGGAAGAAGTGTATTTAACACAGGTGAACTTACGTTCATGATCTGCACGCCTGATGTAAGGGAATTCACCATAGTTGCCCAGTAGACGATGATAGGAACCAAGTAGGAATACTTTTGGATGCAGGGCTATATTACATAAGTTTGATTGGAATCCTTTCGACGTGTGATCTCGACTCGCCGCCACTCACTCTTCCATGATCCATCGCTCATTAATCATGGTTGATCATGAGTTGTACTACAAAGCAAATGACTCTCGAGCCTCCAGAATCTGAATATAAGGCGAGTCTCGAAATTAGATTCCCCAGGTTGCCGCCGTTTGCTCGCTCATGGAAGGGAAGGCTGCTGTTTACGGGGAACAATAGGTCAACGTTAACTAGGGCTGTACACCGTCGCCGTATTTACGGGAATACGGGTACCGTATTACGGTGGCCGTATCCATTCCGTCAGCGATGAAGGAGCCTATTGACAGGACGGTATACGGTCCGGGATATCGCCGTAAGTGGCCGTAGCAGTTGAAGCAGAAATTGTATTCGAAGCCCGTTCTCCTTAGATTCTCTGTCCACGACGGGAAAATTATCATTCATACTTCAACCGGCGGGGAACTCGGCACTAGTCACCCAAAATGCCAGTGCGAAGAACATATTATCTGGAGATACGAAAAGTAGAAATTAGTAGGCGTCGTAGGAGTAGACGGGGGCGCTTACCTTGCAGATGCTCCCCTGAACGCGCAGCTCTGTGCCTGATGGCGTTTCATACGCACTCAAGTTGCCCAGTAGAACTCGCATATCGATATTTGTCTTCGAGAGGCGGAGGAAGCCGCTGCATGGTAGTCAGCTACTATAAGGTCGAAAGATACAGTCTATCAGTAATGAAATTAGAGAGAAAACGATGCATGTACATGAAAGATCCTCTGCGCACGGGCATCTTGACGTTTCCTGAAGCTCCTTAACCCACTATCGGACCTAGCCGGTGCGGCATCTCGCCGGCGAAAAGAGCTGAGCTGAGCTGTATTGCTTCTTGTGAGGATTGCGTGGCGACAAGTGTGCAGGAGACACCAACTAGATTGCTAATGGCGGCGATCGTGTTGCCCGTTACATCCCGTTTCATCATCAGCGCGTGGAACTAGGTCGTTTCTGCTGATCTGGTAGCGGCAGCAGCGTTGTTGGTTCGTCCGTACAAGGGGTGGATAGACCGCCCGTTTCCCCCTACGATATCTCACTACGAAGCATCCGCCTTTGAAACTCAACTTACATCCCGGCAGGGCGGAGAAGAGCTGCGCAGTGTCATTTTCGCAGAAGCAGGAGGGGCCGAAGGGACTGGGAGAGGAGTGATGATGTCAGCTCGAGAGTATCTGCAGGAGTGTCTTCGCGACTGTAGGGCATGTAAGTGGATGTTCTGAGGTATAACATAGGGCTTGGCGACAACGATTCTACAGGACTGAAACTCGATGTCAGCAACGGGGAAGCGATAAAGGGAGTACTTAACTCAAGGTTCACCTATGCAGAGGCCTCCTATCGTCCCCGCCGCTGCTTCTCCTGTGGGCCTCGGTTTGGCGGAGAACGCTCGCCATGGCCTCGTCGCATAGAGCCGTGGTTGTCGCGGTGAGAGCTGATGCAGATGCTGCACATTTCTTGTCGCATTCTTGCGCGGGTATCAGGTGGGGGCGCAGGTAAAAAAGCATCTGAGATGAATGATATAAATGGTCAGTAAGGGAGATAATGGATAACGACGTACTTACCTTCAGCGGGTGATAATGACGCTGTATCCCGCAACCAAGTAGGAGGTGGGCTTGTGTCGTGCTTTCTTTGTCGTTATGGAAGTGCTTGTGCTAGCGTTCCTACTGCCTGTGCTTGTCGCTGGGAGCACGAGGGCGAAGGGGCTAAAGGAAGGGCATACTTGGTTAATGGGCACTCCAGCGGAATGAACGGGTACTTACCTGATAGAATCAGCGCAGAGAACTCATGCCATCCTCGTCATAATGCCCTGCCCCTCTATAATGCTCCGTCGCCATCGTCGCGCATACACCCTCGACACCCTATCGGGCTAGCGGAGGTGCTGACTAGGAACGCTCCGACTTCACCGTATGAGACCATTTTGGGTGTTGTGGGTGTTCTTACTTCGGGAGCACTGGAGGCGGGGCCACAGTGGTTCAAATAATAGCATTTAGCGTCAGTAGACGCGGACTACTTACCCGGTGGAATCGCACTGCTTGTGCATATCGTCGCCCAACGAGGCTCCCTGCTCCCGCATTATGCCCTTGCTTGTGGATATCCGACTTGAATCCCGTTTGCGCAGAGTTGACGTTGAAGTTGCTGTCGAAGGCGGCGTTGACGTGGTAGGGGTAACAAGCTTATCTCGAAGACCGGACGCGATACCCAGTGCTGCTAGCGATTCTTCCCTTGTCCCTACTGGCGATGTTCGCACTCTGGAGGCGTCTCGTCGTGATTGGTACGATAGCCGCAGCGATGAGGTGACCGTGTTCGTGCGTAGGTGGCAGTCACAATAGCGCATCTACTAAATGAAAGAGGTATCTTGTTAGCGAGCAAAGGGAATGAGAGACAGGATACGTACTAAATAAGTTATCCCTGCACATAACCCCTCGTCTCCTCTGGTCTTCTGCTCCGTCGTTGACAGCTGTCTCACATTCCATCGGCAGGGAGGAGGGCCTCGCAGCGTGAAACTTGAACTCAAGCTTGAGCAGCGATGGCGACGGGGACGCGAACGGAGGGTAATAGTGTTCATGCAGACGGGGTGCCTCAAATACGCAGAGATACGCCTGCATCCGCACAGGTTGTTGGCTGGGGTTCATGGACGCAGATGGGGGTACTTGGTGGTTCTGCCCTAAAACGCTCTTCCTTCGTCCAAAGCAGCTGTCCGACTTTCGAAGATCGCCCACATCAAGCTTGATAGGAGAAGCGCGGGGAGCATTGGAGTTTCGGTTTGTTTTATGCAGAGGGAGCCCGGAGGAAGCAGCGAAGGGGAGAGACAGCAGGATGCAGAGGGAGAGTGGGCGGCTCGAGTTAGGAGGGAGGGAGCATGGCATTACGTTGAATGGAGAGGTCGACGGGGAGAGATATACGAAGAGGAGGGTGGTTGGATAGCTGGGGGTTGAAACCAAAGAGAGAGGGGCGCAGAAGGGCCCAGGCGCAGATGGTGCCGTCGCGGAAAGATGAGATGGTTGTGAGATAGGCTGACTTAAGAAGAGGGGCGCGTTCGTATTTGGCAACTACAGGCAGTCCAAACAAGGGTGCGTTCGAGATATGTACATGTACTGAGTGTACATCGCGAGAACTGCAACATCGCTATGTCTGAATTTCGATAACCAGCGCCATGGCATCGTTTTATAATATATTACATATATGCGATTAGACTAAAGATTAGAATTGTTGGAATATTGGATCGCAGTTTGCGAGTGTTTCGCGATGTCCATTGTCACCCCATTTACGCATACATCTCACTTCCTTTAGTTTACATTTTTGTGGCTTTTTTATCGTTAACTATATTTGTATATTTGTTTCAGGCTTACACTATATAGGCATTCTACTATTGTTGTATGTACTCATCTGTTTGCCCTCTCGGAACCCCCCCCCCCTCCCCCCCTTACCCGTCTGATGACAAACTGTCTTCGATGTCATCGAGACTGCGTCGTTTATTTTAACAAGAATACATACGAGAGAAAATCTGAGACTGTTGGAAATTAATGGTCAATTAGTCCACCAGATACACAGAGTATATTGTTAATCAAGCAACAAAATAGTGCTTGCCGTACGGAGGATGTTCCTAGCCATAACTAAATGACATTTACTGAAAAAAATCTTTTATAACACTTTACACAAAAAGGTTCTTATATGTCCCCGAGCTATTTCCGATTCACTGGGTTTATCAGCTGGAAGCGGATGTTACGGATATTATGCACATGCTTGCCGGCATAGTAATGAGCGTGGTCTTTTGAGGTTTTGGATCGAAAGGAATTATAACATATATATTTTCGAAGCTAAGCTTGACAATTTGGAGCAGAAAAGTAGCAGTACAGACCTCTACTGCGGTTGGGAATAAGGACAAAATTTTGCATTGGAGATCGATACCGTGCAATGTGGAAGCTGCAGGGTGCTACGAAAATATGACATGAAATAAAATATTTAAATCCGATGTATTAGCCAATTGTATGTGTACACCACCATTATTAGATTAAATAATTATCTACTTATGTATTGAAGGGAATATTAGACTCATAATCAATCAAAACGAAGAGTCACACACCTTCCAGCACGGTACCACACTGGCGGATCGATGGCATCCAACACGGCATACACTTGGTTAATCATTTCCATATCCTGCCCCTTCCTCAAATCCGCCGCCGTCATATTCGTAGTCACCACAATACACGGCGACACGCCATTCGTCAACTGGACCGTCGTCAACCGTCGTGCAGCTTTAGGCAAGCGTCGACAGATCTCTTTCCACGTGAACTGCCTCCGGATATAAGTTTCTTCTCCAATCGCAATCTGGTGTCTGTCGCTCCACTCACCGACAGCTTCCCAAGGAAATGCGAAACCTAGAACGTATTGCGATGAGAGGGGACCGACGTCGGGGCCACTGTTCATCCGTGGTGGGGAGGGTGGAATGGATTTGAGTGAGAGGTTAATGTATGGATTCTGTTGGTTCACTCCTGTAGAACGGTTCAGCACCTGTAATTGAGAGCAATATAATACGCACATAATTGAAATATGTAATGCGAGAGAGCGAACAAGAGGGTAGCGATTGGCAAAAAGTCTAAACGCTTACCTCGTTAATATACTTACCGTGATAAACCATGATCACGTCAAGTCCTCCTTTGATCCCGACCATCACAACCTCGTTTTTCCCACGGCTCGTAAGAACCGTCCGGAGACGAC
>JASFDH010002288.1:0-11381 GCA_036937195.1 Nidularia pulvinata | reverse complement strand
AAGCAGATCAGCTCCGTGGTCCCACAAGCACAGGTCGCCGCTGACATAGGCATGGACGCTATACTACCAGAAAACGCGGCTAAAGGCACTGGCACGACAATAGCAGCTCCAGTTGCCGGCCCCGAGAAGCTGCACGTCGATCCCAAAGCAGGGCCCGCAGGTCCCAAAGCAGTGTCCGCAGGCCCTAAGGCAGAGGAGGAAGTGGAAGCGGAGAAGGTGGGTCAGGAGCTGTTCCCGGATGACGCATAAAAAAGTACCCTGTAGTATTTTGGTCGAGAATCGGTCCTTACTTACATTTCAGATGTCCGGATTCTATGTTTAATATAACCCCTCACCCCCACACGCTTTCGAAACGCTTTTTACTTTGCTCTAACTTGGACGGGGATGCTATTTTTAGTGAATGCCGCTAGTTGAGAAGACGTTATAGGGCGTGAAGTCAAAAAAATGTTGGATTCCTGTTGTTGCCCTCATTCGACGCGCCCAATTCAGATTCAGAGCGCGAAGTCCTATGCAATGACGTCGTTCACGAGCACCTCGAGTTCCTGGCATCACAGCGGCGACTTCCCATACTTTCGGGCAACATTCAATTGGACGGGTCGATGGTCATCGCGAAAGGTCTACTCAGCATTGACGTAGAGGTATGATCCTACGCTTTGGTATGCACCCTTAAAGTCCACAACTCCACTTCCAATTCACTTAAACTGTGTACTAATTTTTGTGGCCAACGTGCGATGTAACCTTTGACAGGAACCGATTGCGACCTAATTCGGGGGTAGCCGCGACCTGGAGAGCTTCTGGACGACCCGCGAAAGCCCTCTACAATGTATAGCTCCAGCTCGAGCAAAGTTATCTGGACGGGGATCAATCCAAATTAGGTAAATTTATCCGAACTATTGCTCATACCTTGGCTCGGTCTTCATTTTTTTCCGGACTGCAGAACATGCCTCCAAAAGGGTCGAAAAACTCTCTAAAAATCGCAAAAAAGCTCCGGCTCTGTATTCATAATTTACGACATTATACAGACGAGTTGACTGTTGTCGAGCTCTTCCTCACTTATGGCGACTCTTTTTTCTGGTCGGTGGCTTTAACTGTGCCAAACTACATGTCTACGCAATAGTGTGCAGAAATTAAATTGCGGATCGGCGGAAAAGCCGACCCTGGGCCAGTTCCTCGACGTTTGAAGCTTAGGGAACGCTTGAGGACCCTATATAGACACTTTGACGGGTATCAGGCGGAAGGGCAACGGGGCTCACCGGCGCTCAGGGTTACCTTGAGTCTTATCGAAGTCTTATCCAGATGATGCACCAGGCCTCCTGGAGGACGTGGTTTTTATCCAGATGAAGGCTGTAAGATCAAAAAAAATTCCCGACTTCTTATCCGGATTGGAGGGATACCTTACGTCTCAGCAAAGGTTTTATTCAGACCAGGAGAATTTCGAGGGTCCTGCTTCTGGACACCATCGGAGCCGTTACATTGGGGCTTTAACGAACAACTTTAGCAGGATCTGTTCATTCGTGTTAGGGTCGTTTTGCGCACTGCGACTGAATAGATATATAAACATGGACCTGCTTCAAATAGCGTTGTGAAGTTCTACCACCTCCCCTTCGTCATTCCTTCCTTTGCAACCCCGACCGTCCGGTGTTTGTGCATATTCGACGCGTTTCGCATGGCATCCGACTCTGCTGAAACTACTTATACGTTTATGAGAAATATCCAAATCATGCGGTTTTGTCAAAGTAAGCATAGGCTTGATTCATATTAACGCTGACGTTGCTGAGTAGCATTCCGCAGTTGCAGCAACCTCGACCGCACTTTTTGATCATTGTAAGTCATTTTTTGCATTAATTTATGTGTATTTTGACGGTAGAGTCAGTGATAACATGGGATTTAGAAGTGAAATTTTAAGGGTTCCATTGATAATTCACTCCAGCTGATTTAGGCATTTTTTTCTGTTGCAGATTGAATATGTCTGGGTAAGTTATTGTCTTGTCATACTTGCTAGATGATATTACTCTTTCTAATTCATAATTAGAAAAGAGACTGGTCCAAATCAAAAGTTTTATTTTTCGGGGTATGTTAGCTCAACCGCGCGGAATAATAGGGCAGGCTGGGAACTGTTTCTTTCTATAGGTTCGCTACTTCGGCGAATTCGTCCTTCTGTAAGTATTTCACTACTAGTTGCTTCCAAAAAACTGCTGACAACTTTACTCAGATGGGAATGCGCAGGTTAGTTTGCTTTTCTCGGAAACCGGACATTTTTACGAATACGTCTTCTTGCCAGTATTCATGAACAATGATCCTGAAATAACTGTGAGTATCTTGGTTCTACATGTACTCTCATACTAATCACAAATGTATTTCGCAGTTGTATGTCATCGAGCTATTATCGTGCTGACTTCCGCTGATCACAAGAATAACGACTGGGCTCATTCAGCTGTGATTATTGATTATTCAAGATTATTTCATTCATGTATTTATACTGACAGATTCTTAGGCTCTTTTGGAATGGCTATTCTACCTTTAGGAACCTCTCTATTGCTGTGCATGTGCCAAGGTTTGCGGTGTTTTTATTGGTGGAAAATGAAACTAACAACCGGATTCATCACTTCTCTCAGCAATTCTTTTCTTGCGGACCTGCGCATTGTACCGGAACAACAACAAAATACTGTTCTCCCTTGCTGTAATGTTTTCCGCCGAAATTACTACTCTTTTATTCTTCACTTTCAATGTGGATGAATCTGTTACCGGTACATTGTTATGCTGCCCATCCAGTTATGAACTAACAGTTTCACCGTTTTTCAGTAATTATTGCTTCGTTTCCTGGAGTGCGAGTATGCTCCGTGAACAAATATCCTCGTCTTTACCCTATCTACTGGATACCGGTGGTCGCCTTCGAATTTTTTCATTTTTTTCTGGCATTATTGAAGGTCATGAAGGATTTCAGAGAAATACAGACACTCATGAGATTGAGTACAGCCTCCTTGACGGAAATTATTCTTAGGGACAGTTTGGTGTATTTCTTCATGTGGGTACCCCAACATAATTACTACCCCTCTCAAAATTAAAATGTCCTTATATTCTTTCCTCAGCACATTAGTGACTTCTCTGTGCACCGCGATCCTATGGTGGACCCACTTGGTAGTGTTTTTTGAAAGTGCTTTCATATCTATCTAACATCGTAATTTCTTTCCAGGCTTTAGTTTCGGCATGCTTTTCGGAAATGGCGGTAACCATCCTGGGCTCTCGCCTTACTCTTAATATGAACGAACAACTATTGCATCCGACTAGCATAACCGATGGAACATTGCCTGCAGCTTTGGAATTGCAAACTATTAGAAGGAATACATGTCAGTGATTTCCTGTGTATTAGTATTAACTCTGAATTAATTCGTGTGCACTAATGCTCCAAAAGCTTCTAATTAGCAGATCATGCATGTAGTAGCAGACGGGACCCTGTCTGCTGATTTAATTGGTACTTTTTACATCAACGTTCCATTGGTTTCGGCTCTCATGTACAGTTGAAATAGTATAGGTCTCGGCGGCAGCTTGTGGACGTATGCAAGCCGCCGCAGGTTTGCGCCCAAGCATTGTCGCGGAGATGCAACCAATTTAGTTTACACTCCGATGATGGCCATTCTTAACAGCACCACACAACATTATATTATTTAAATATTTAAATAGATATTTGATCTAAGTACATATCAGCGTGAGAATTCAAGAATATTATTATCCAAGTGGGCTCGACGCGTACTTCATAAATTGCTTCTAACGACAGACGCAGCATCTTCAAACGCCTTTACGATATATTAAAGACAGCCAGCTCGCAAAATGTCGATGCAAATTTTTAATGACCAAGTTAGTGTTCTCCCACCTTGGCACCCAGTTCTCTAACGAAAGAACGCGAACCAGGCGACAGAGGAGAAAGCAGAGAATGCGCGTCTCTCATCATTCGTCGGGGCTCTCGCACTGGGAGATCTTGTGAAGTCTACTCTCGGCCCTAAAGGAATGAACAAGATCCTCCAATCTGGCTCTACCGGGGAGATCAACGTGACGAACGATGGAGCAACGATCCTGAAAGCGATCCAACTAGATAACGCGGCGGCAAAGATCCTTGTGAATATCTCCAAGGTCCAGGATGACGAGGTTGGGGATGGGACAACAAGTGTGACGGTCCTCGCGGCAGAGTTGTTGAGAGAGGCGGAGAAGTTGATTGCGCTTAAGATCCATCCTCAAACAATTGTGGAGGGTTACAGGATTGCGAGTGTGGCTGCCCTGAAGGCACTGGAGAACGCCGCAATTGACCATTCGTATGTCTTTGATGACATACTCTTCTTGTCTCGCACTCACTTTTCCCAGATCAAACCCCACAAAATTCCGTCAGGATCTCTTTAATATTGCCCGAACTACGCTTTCGTCAAAAGTCCTGTCACAGGACAAAGATTACTTCTCCAACCTTGCCGTGGATGCTGTTCTTCGTCTTAAAGTATGTAATTATTGTCTTGACGTCCTTCCCCGATGTTTAACCTCGCGCGTAGGGCTCAGTAAATTTGGAGCATATCCAAATCATCAAAAAGGTCGGCGGAAAGCTCACCGACTCCTATCTCGATGAGGGTGTGTAAACCCGATTTTACCTGACGACTTCGTTGTCTCATTTCTTGCCTGTAGGATTCATTCTCGATAAAACCATTGCCGTGAACTCGCCGAAGCGGTTAGAGAACGCCAAAATCCTCATTGCTAACACATGTAAGCAAGACGCTCTCATGCCGAACTGTCACTCATAGTTTTCTCTAGCAATGGATACGGACAAGATCAAGATCTTCGGTGCACGCGTGAAGGTGGATGGCACAGGGAAGCTCGCTGAGCTGGAGCGTGCCGAGAAGGTGTGCTGTCTTTTTATTAACGCATTGATCTTGACTAATACAAATACTCAGGAAAAAATGAAAGCAAAGGTCGACGCCATTGCAGCTCATGGGATCAACTGTTTCGTGAACCGACAGCTGATCTACAACTATCCCGAATCACTTCTCGCCGAGCGAGGGATCATGGTCATCGAGCACGCCGACTTCGAGGGTGTAGAGCGGCTATCCCTCGTTACTGGCGGGGAGATCGCTAGTACCTTCGACCGCCCTGAATTAGTGAAGTTGGGACAATGCGAGGTGATCGAGGAGATTATGATTGGGGAGGATAAAGTGAGTGTTCTATGCCTGAAAGTTACTTGCGTTTCGTCTTAACCCGTTCTTCGCGCAGCTCATCAAATTCTCTGGCGTTGCTGCGGGCGAGGCATGCACCGTCGTCCTTCGTGGCTCCACCAACCAAATGGTCGACGAGGCGGAACGATCATTGCACGATGCCCTTTCAGTCCTCTCTCAAACAGTGAAAGAAACACGGACAGTTCTTGGAGGAGGATGCTCTGAAATGCTGATGAACTGTGCAGTTGAGGAGGAGGCGCGCGGCGTGAAGGGCAAGAAAGCGATCGCAGTGGAGGCATTTGGACGCGCACTGAGGCAGATCCCGATTATTCTCGCGGATAATGCTGGATACGACTCCTCCGATCTAGTTGCGAAGCTCCGGGCGGCTCACTATGAGGGCCAGACAGATGCTGGACTCGGTGAGCGGACACATTCTGATACTATCCATTTCCTGTGCTGATTTTCTGCCAGACATGGCGCAGGGTGTCATCGGCTCGATGGTCCAGCTTGGGATCACTGAAAGCTACAAGCTTAAGCGTCAGGTGATACTGAGTGCTAGCGAGGCAGCGGAGATGATCATCCGGTATGTTCTTATGCTTATCCGACATTCAGCAATACTGAAAGTGGTCTTCTTTTCCAGTGTGGACGACATTCTGAGAGCCGCACCGCGGAGACGCGAGGCGGTATAAGCACGAGGGGCAGTAGAGAAGATTTCGATAGAGCATATCATTGCGCCCATATAATAAATTTCTGTAGTACCCTTGATTCATGCGAAGCCGACATGAAAGAGTAGTTTTGAGATATTTCCTGTGTTGGTGTTACAGCAACGATCGGAGACATCGGATATACGTCGGACAAGCAGTCACAAAGACGCGCGATTGGCTGGTCGTGGCTGTTCATTTTTAATTTGCAATGAGCGCCTTTTACGCCACTAGTCCTGTTTATGCAAAAAAATACGGACAACAGCTTCCGAGCACTTGCTGTTCATCTCAGAACCTACATAAGCTCGTCTCCTTGTCATTCTGGCTGGATTCATCCTTGACTCCTTTCTTAACTAACTCAAACGCGGTCGAGACCCCCGGCCGAAATTTTCTCTTAAGCCTCCGTTCGT
Organism: Nidularia pulvinata; assembly: GCA_036937195.1. Lineage (NCBI taxonomy): Eukaryota > Fungi > Basidiomycota > Agaricomycetes > Agaricales > Nidulariaceae > Nidularia > Nidularia pulvinata. The sequence continues at coordinate 5,081 of JASFDH010002288.1, read as the reverse complement.
CGGATAGTGTACACCGAGTCTGCTCATCTATACCTCCCTCGCAGGTCCTATACCCATAGATCGACCCATATCCGCGTCCTGGTCCTTTCCAGCTATCCCAGTCATAAAAAATGAAGCGCATGAGCACCCTCTCCGTCACGCGGGCTCTCAACAAGACGCGTGCACCCATATCGTCCTCTTCCATCCGGCTTTCTTCCTCGTCCGTATGTCCCGTTTCCTCCTATAACTCTTCCACAATCTTATCTGATAAACCCTCCTAACCCAGGCCCCATCCACAAAATACATCAAAGTGACCCACCCCGCCGCCGCCGCGCCCTCTGCGGTCATCGCGCGCGCCTCTGAGTACCTCCTCCCTGTCTACGCACGCCCCGATTTTGTGCTCTCTCGTGGAAAGGGGTCCTACGTTTGGGATACGGACGGCAGGAAATACCTTGATTTCAGTGCTGGTATTGCGGTCAACGCTCTGGGACACGCAGACGAGGGTGTTGTCAAGGTCCGTTACTATTCTTGCAGGATATCCGTGCCATTCTTCACTTCGCCCCTATTATTTACGGCCTCCTCACGCCTTTTTTTGTTTATTCTCATGGGATCTATTTTCTCCTGTTATTCTTACAAGAGGAAGCCCAACCGAGAGTAAACACGATGGCCGGGTACCTTATTTCTCACTGCTGCTTCCGCTTACCTTTTCTCGAATCTCGGTATATGAATATGTACTGACGCTTTGACCGATGCAGGTTCTGTCCGAGCAGGCGGGCAAGCTTCTGCACGCTAGCAACGTATACCATAACGAGTGGGCCGGTAAACTAGCTGAGCTTCTTGTTACCCTCACGCAGTCTGAAGGCGGGCTGGGATACGCTCCTGCTGATTCGTCCAATGGCTCCGGTACCGGTGCGAAAGTTTTCTTCGCCAACTCAGGAACCGAGGCAAACGAAGGCGCACTCAAGATCGTGCGTAAAGTAGGCAAGGACCGGTGGGCATCCGCTGCGCCGGGACGCTCCTGGGACTCCCCAGAGTGCACCAAGACGCGCATCGCGTGCTTTGAAAACTCGTTCCATGGGAGGAGCATGGGTGCCCTCAGCGTGACGAGCAACCCCAAGTATCAGAAGCCATTCTCCCCCCTGATTCCTGGTATTGATGTGGGGAAGCTTAACGATTTTACTGGACTGGAGACACTGATAACAGAAGACACCTGTGGTGTGATTGTCGAGCCTATCCAAGGCGAAGGAGGGATCAACGCAGCGCGTGAGGAATGGTTGAGGGCGCTCAGGAAACGGTGTGACGAAGTGGGAGCCGTGCTGATCTTCGATGAGATTCAGGTGTGTATTGGCTTTCGCCCCATGCTACTTCATCAGTCTGATGCTTATTATCGTGGGTGTAGTGTGGAATATATCGATCTGGTACCCTCTGGGCTCACTCGGCGCTGCCGATTGACTGCCATCCTGATATTGTAACAATGGCTAAGCCACTAGCAAATGGATATCCCATTGGTGCTGTCCTGCTCAGGGACACGGTGGCGGCGACGATGACCGCAGGTAAGTCCGATGCTTCTTTCTGACAGCTTCTTTCCGCCGCTAATCGGGTTTGGGTGGTGGGCTTGTTTTTGCAGGTACACATGGGACAACATTTGGCGGGTCCCCCCTGGCGTGTGCGATTGGACACCACGTTCTAAGCCGACTGTCATCGCGCGAGAGCGTAGCGCAGATGCAGGAGACGAGCAAGTACTTATCCGGACGCCTGGCGCCATTGCCGAAGTGGTTCCCGCATATTCTAGAGGACAGTATCAGGGGGCGTGGGCTGATCCGTGGGCTTGGGTTCAAGGATGAGAAGCACCCGGGGCAGATAGTGTCGATGGCACGGGAGCGTGGGGTGTTTGTGCTGACGGCTGGGAAGGACGCTGTGAGGCTTGTACCGAGTTTGAACGCGGGGAAGGAGGAGGTTGATTTAGCGGTAGACGTGCTGGAAAGCTGCGTGGGAGCGCTATAATAAGCTACTATTGATATGAATAGACAGTCTAAATGGATAACTATCACGATGAACAGCAGGAATGGCAGACTTACGAGTGCAGGGTAAATGTCGCCGGGTGTACGGAGAAAGATCGCAGCCGGAAGGGCGGATCAGGTGACACGTAATCCAGGCTTGGTGATTGGCTCTCGGTTTAGTGGGTCGTAGCACTTGAAAAAGGCGACAAGATCTCCCCATTCCTGAATTCCATTTCTCCACTTTTTCCTCTGCTTGCCCCCCATGGACAAGCTTTCATCCCTCACCCGCTTCAAGGCGTCCTGCCCCTTCCTTGGCCGCACTAAGACGTCCACTCTGCGCACCTTGTCTACCTCGTCCTCGCCGCGCTTCCCGTCGCTCTCCGTCCTTACCGAGCGCGCGACGAAATGCCCCGTCATGGGTCCCGCCCTCAATGTCCGCTCCAAGGAGATTGTCGCCGGGTACGCCAGCGTCGCGGCCAATGTCGACGTTGATAGGCTCCACAAGGAGAAGGGCATCTTCCCGCCGGTCGGCGCAAACATCGAAATGTGCCCCCATGCCTCCGCTGCCCGTGCCGCAGCTCGCATGGCTGAGGACCTTGCCTCTGCTGCCTCCGCGAAGAAGGCGAAAGCTGCTGCCGCTGCTAAGCATGCCACCAAGGGCGAAGCTGCCGCTGCTGCTGCCGCCGGCTGTCCCTTCCACCAGAAGGCCGCTCCCGAAGCAAAGGCAACTGCCTCCGCGAAGCCCAAGAAGCACGTCGGCTTCAACTACGAGTCCTTCTACGTCAACGAGATCGACAAGAAGCATCAGGATAACTCCTACCGCTACTTCAACAACATTAACCGTCTCGCCAAGAAGTTTCCCATTGCTCACACTAGTGATGTCAAGGAGGAAGTCGAGGTCTGGTGCGCAAACGACTACCTCGGCATGGGCAACAACCCCGTCGTCCTCGAGACCATGCAGTATGTTTTTTTTTCTATCTCGCTACGCATCCCAATATTTACTCTTTTTTGCAGTCGTACCCTAGACAAGTACGGTCATGGTGCCGGTGGTACCCGTAACATCGCAGGTAACGGTGCTATGCACCTGGGTCTCGAACAAGAGCTTGCGGCTTTGCACCGCAAGCCCGCCGCACTGGTCTTCTCGTCTTGCTACGTCGCCAACGATGCTACGCTCTCCACCCTCGGTACCAAACTCCCCGGCTGCGTCTTCTTCTCGGACACCATGAACCACGCCTCCATGATCCAGGGTATGCGTCACTCTCCGGCCAAGCGCGTTCTATTCAAGCACAACGATCTGGAAGACCTCGAGGCTAAGCTCAAGCAGTACCCCAAGGAAACGCCCAAAGTCATTGCATTCGAAAGCGTCTACTCTATGTGCGGCAGTATCGGACCCATCAAGGAAATCTGCGACCTGGCTGAACAATATGGGGCACTGACTTTCCTCGATGAGGTGCGCAGTTTATGATTATCACTAGTTGCTATACGACCGCTAACTTTTTATTTCCACCTAGGTACACGCAGTAGGCTTATACGGACCACACGGCGCCGGTGTAGCTGAACATCTGGACTATGATGCGCAGTTGGCCGCAGGAAACAGCCCACACCCTATCCCTGGCTCTGTTATGGATCGCGTTGACATTATCACTGGTTCGTAATTTATGCCGTGTATCCGTATACCGGACACTCAACCGTGGTCTATTTTAGGTACACTCGGCAAGGCATACGGCGCAGTTGGCGGTTACATCGCTGGCTCAGACGACTTTGTTGACATGATTCGGTCATATGCCCCCGGCTTCATTTTCACCACTTCCCTTCCCCCCGCAACGATCGCAGGCGCTCGCGCTAGCGTGGTCTACCAAAAGGAGTACGTTGGCGATCGCCAACTCAAGCAGGTCAATGTCCGTGAGGTCAAGAGACGCTTTGCCGAACTTGATGTCCCCGTCGTGTATGTCATTCTTCTATATTTGTTTATCTAACATGTCCTGATCTTCCTTCTCCAGCCCTGGTCCCTCTCACATCGTCCCTGTCCTCGTCGGTGATGCCGCCCTCGCCAAAGCCGCTTCGGACAAGCTTCTCTCGGAACACAACATCTACGTCCAGTCCATCAACTACCCCACCGTAGCTCGTGGTGAGGAGCGTCTCCGCATCACCGTCACCCCCCGCCATACCCTCGAGCAGATGGACAACCTCATCGGCGCTGTCGACCAGATCTTCACCGAGCTCGGTATCAACCGCACCCAGGACTGGAAGGCCCTCGGTGGCCGTGCTGGTGTCGGCATGGCTGGCGTCGAGGACACTGTCGAACCCATCTGGACGGACGAGCAGCTCGGCCTGCACAACGGCACTACCCCGCCCACGCTTCGGGACGGCCAGAAGGCCATTGTGGACTCTAAGGGTGTGACTGCAGCGCGCTCCAGGTTCAACGTCCTCCTGGGCCCCGTTGGCGGCAAGGTGCAGGCCCATCGCCCGGTGGAGAACGCTCACCCCGCTGCTGCTGTTCCGAGTAAGATGAAGACCGGTTCTGTCCCTCTCAACGAGGATATCCCCGTTCCTCCTCCTTCTGTTGAGACTTCTGCTTAGATGCCACTTATTCCATCCTTCTTTGGCCGGCTGCTATGCCGTGCTACTTGTCATTTTCACCATTTATACGTCGATGTTATCGTTCTTAGTTTGTTAGTGCGCTTGTCTAGTTGATTATTGATTAACCGTCATCTATGTACGGGCAGGATCTAGTTGTTGTACACCCCGGTCGAATACTAAATACTTAACTGGAGGAGTTGTGGAGTTTCTATTAACTGGTGTGCGCAAGATTTCATTCAAGTCGCTTCGGAATTAAACAACGTGAAGTACACTCGCAGTTTCCTTTTATGGGAGGAGGTTGGGCTCTATCATACCCATGTGATAGAGAGAACGGTCACTCTGATGTAACGGAAAAGTTCGATGCCAATGAAGTCCTAGCATAACCAGTATGATAGTCAGGGATCCAGCAACATAGAACTCACCAGCGCGCGTATATCACAACGTATTGAAAAGGTGGTTCGTTCCGTAGGGTAGATATGACAATAAAATCGTTTTTACCACCCTATAGACTGGTCACTACCT